>WEKX01009002.1:8532-19454 GCA_013390025.1 Pitta sordida | reverse complement strand
AGTCTGGAGAAGAGGAGGCTGAGGGGAGACCTTATCGCTCTCTACAACTACCTGAAAGGGAGGTGTAGCCAGCTGGGTGTTGGTCTCTTCACTCTGGCTACAAGTGATAGAACAAGAGGACACAGTCTTAAACTGCGTCAGGCGAGATTTAGACTGGACATTAGAAGGAACTTTTTCACAGAGAGGGTGATCTCACAGTGGAATGGGCTGCCCAAAGAGGTGGTGGAGTCACCGTCCCTAGAGGTCTTTAAGAAAAGGTTGGATGATGTACTTGGTGGCATGACCTAGATATTAGGGTAGTGTGTTATAGGTAGGATGGTGTGTTGGTAGCAGGATGGCAACAGGTTAGGTAACAGGTTTGGCTAGGTTAGGTAATAGGTGATAGGTTGGACTCGATGATCTCTAAGGTCTTTTCCAACCTCACTGATTCTGTGATTCTGTGATAATTTGCTTTTTATGTGTAGGTTTGATTTATTTTGTTTTGTTTTATTTTCTGTGAAGTTAGGCTAAGGGTGAGAAATCAGAGGGAGCTAGATGGCAAAAGCATGTTAAAACAAGGTGAGCCTGGTTAATGGAACTCCCTAGGGTCCTTTAGAATTCTGAGTCCCGTGTGTAATGAGCCCAGTTCTATTCATAGAAACAAGAGATCCCTTGACTCTACAGACAGCTGAACCTCAGGACTGTGCAGCCAGTGTTTCCCAGCATTTGTCGGAATGCTTCCATCGGATGGCAGCATTGGCAGGTTTTACCAGCACTGCTGGACTGAATTGGGATGGTGGAAGTGTAGACAGGTATTTGTGCTTTGCGTGCGTTTTAAAGATGTGCAAGCCCTGGCAGAAAGCTGTCACAAAGAACTCGAATTATGCTTTAAACCACTGTAGCAAGATTCCCATCTGTAAAACACTAACAGAGCAAAAAACTACTTATAAAAACTGGTTTGTAGAAGTGCCATAAGGTGCATCTGTCATCTGAGTGCATAAACTTGTGAGAAGAGATCTACAGTGCTGTCATTTATAGACTTTCCACAGTTGTTTACTTTTGTGATACTTAGAAATGGCAGCTCAGTGCAAGTATTTATCTTCAAAACTGTTTCTACAACCGTGAGATACATTTCTGCTTTCCTTCACATCCCACTCACTTGCCCCCTTTCTGAAAGTGTTAAATTTGAAATTTTGTTGATATTAACTGGAAGTGGAATCTAGTGCTTTTCACTTTAGGGGTTATTGTCTGTAGAACTTGTTAATTTTCTTTTGAGATCTCTGTGTGATACAAGAGGACAATGATGCCCTTCATACAAGCAAAATGAAATCTTTCTGTCACTTTGATCAGTAGGTGGCATTTGAGCTCACTAATAGAGCTCAAAACTTCAGGCAAATACATTCAAATCTATTCCCATTGTGCCCTGTGAGTCTGTTAATACAGTTATACCCCGTCATTTGCGAGGAATGGGTCATGCCACAGGCCTTGCAAAAGGTCAAATTTGCAAAGACACACAGGTCATTAATATGGATGCAGGCCATGCACATTGCTCCACCCCCTGGCACTCTGGAGCGCTGTGGACACTGTTCCACTCCTTCCCACAGTCTCTCTCAGCACAGGGGAGCAAAGGGAACCATTTCTGAGTGGCTGCTGTGACCGTGTGCTCGTAGCCCAAACCCCGTGCCACTGCTACCCCCCCAGACCCTCTCCTGGCACCGGTGCTCGCGCTGGCCTGACCACGGCAGCCCTGCGCCAGCTCACGCATGATTGCCTTGCCTCCGTGGCGGGGAAGGGGTGTCCCGGAGCTCTGGTCAGCACTCTTGGAGCCTGGAAAAACCTTAACTTTGCAACGCTGCAACACCCCATGTCACTTATGGCGGGGGGGCGTCGGTATCGGAGTTTCTTTCCCTTTAACATCCACTGGTCCCAGTAGGGCTCTAAACACCATTGTGAGCTGAAGAAACTGTGCGTCCCCCCCCAAGAATAAACAAAACCCTTGAAGGGGAGCCTTGGCCTAAGGCATGAAGGTATCAGGCATCAGCTGCCATGGGTGGTTACATTGTCCAAGGTCCACCACATTGTATGTGTTCTGTTACTGGGAGACTTCTCGTGTTCTTTTTGTTTTTCAGCCCCTTCTTACAAATTGTTAAACAAATGATGGCACATCTGGGCTGCAAGTATGAGCTATTTAACGCTCCCATTTAGACAGAATTTCTTTGCCAGTGTTGTGATTTGACCCTGGCTGGATGCCAGAGATTCACCCACAACCTCTCCTGGAGGAATAAAACTGGAAAATAAAACTGGTCACAGGCAAAAGCAAGGCAAACTACAAAGTGAAGAATATAAGGGATTTATTTATTAACTAACAAGATCAGAGCTTGATGTGAGAAGCATCATTTTAAAGGCAACCTTTTCCCCCCACCCCTCCTTCTCTTACAACAGATCTCATATTCCCTTTTTCAACCAGGAGATAAAGGGGGAACAAGGTAGGGGATCAGCCAGGCAAGTTGGTATTTCTGACAAGATACAGGGTAGGAACCATCTCTCTGCCCTTCCATAAAGCTCCTTATCTCTCTCTCACGAGAGGAAAAGTCTTCCATGACCCTTTCCCAAGTGAGATCTTGATCCAGGGATGACAGCTCTTCCATTCTTTGTTGCCTGAGAGTCACAGCACAGGATGCAGCTTTTTAAGTACTGGCTTTTTGCTGCGTTGTTATGAGCCCATCCCAAAGTACATCGTTCAGATCCTACCACAATGCAATTCTGTCACAAAACGTCTGTCCAAAAGGATCTCTGCTGAGCTCTCAGCTCCAGGCTCCATGTTCTGGGCTCCCAAACATCTGCAGCTGTTGCAGCATAGTTCTCCATCTTCAGTCGTGGCCTCAGGTGGATCCTGCATCACTGCTTTCTCTCTATCTATTCCATAGGCTTACACCATGGTCCGTCCATTCCACGAGCAGCAGCGGGATGCCTGGAAGAACATTCGTACCCCTTCTCTAGTAGGCCTGGGGGACCTTCATAGCTTTCAGCTTCTCCACACAGGCCCTGCTCCGGCACTCTACATCTTGCTACTAAGTTTTTTTTTCTCTTCTCTCCCAAATATATGTATTCACAGAGGCATCCCTGTCTCTCTAACCTTGAATCACTGGCAGCGACTGAGGCCCAGACAAGAGCTGAGCTGTTAACCCCCTCGCTGCCAGAGGAGCAAAAAACCTTAACCAGGACAGCAAGTTTAGGACTCCTAGTTTTCTAAATATCATTCTTTTGTGGTTTTACTAATAATGATATCTTTCTTAGGAGAAGATTTAAAGTTAGAGTTAACCACTTACTCCTTACAACACCTTTCCTTCCCTCCACATCTTTCTTTGCCTCCATTCATGGAGCTATCTAAGTCCTAGGAAGACTCCTATGTCTTATCTAAAAGCAAACACAATTGGTTTTATAATCTATATCATCTCTGCATTGATGAGATTCTCTTCCTATTGGACTACCTGACCTGTGTTCTAAGCATACTGTGCACAAGCCTGGAATTCTCTGGTCAGATAGGACTTTTTTTCACTGAATTTTGTGTTGCTGATTTGCTATGATACTGTTTGTTGTTGGTATAGATTAACCCTGTTTTTTGATAGTTCTGGACCACAGATAGGAATTTATTTTGTCTCAGAATGAAATAAATGAGACAAAAAAATATTGTTTTCCATGTAAAGCTTTTGAAGTTGTGCTGCTCTGCTGATAACAGAATATTGTATCCACTTCTAGGGATGTTTTTGGACTGATAGATACTTCAGCTGCCATCTCTGCTGTGGATCGTTAAGCCACTCCTGCTGCCAGCTCTGTGCCTCTGCCCACTCAGGACCTTGTACATCTTTGGATAACAGGAGCTTTATTATAATTCCTTTGTTTGTATTACCTACTCAAAATGACATGTAGCACAGATTTTAATTGGACTCCTATGTTTTAGTCGTCTAACACTGCTGTTTTTCCTTCCCACTGTTTTCTAGCTCAATATACAAACCATGCTTAGCTTTAGACCTTTAAAAATGGTGCTATGACAAGCTGTATCAATTGTAATGAAGAATTAAAGAAACTGAAAAAATAACCACCTTTTATTTGATGCTGAAAAATGTAAGAATTCGTATAGTTTCTGGCGATAGGATACCCTGGGAAACTGCCCTCAGGGACAGGGTTTGGAACAGAGCTGTCAGATCTTTAAGGAAGTCTTCCACAGAGTGCAAGAACTAACAATCTTAATGAGCAAGAAATAAGGCAAGGAAGGCAAGAGGTTGGCATGTCTAAGTAGGGACCTGCAGGTCAAACTATAGAGAAGGAAGAAAATGCACATGTAGTGGAAACAAGGACACGTAACCTGAGAAGGGCATAGAGACGAACTCTGATTGTGTAGGAATGGGGTGAGTAAGGCCAAGGCAAAGCTGGAACTGTACCTGGCAAAGAACACAAAGAATAACAGGCTTGTAATTAGAGATATGTAAACCAGAAAAGAAAGATGAAGCAAGGTGTACCTAAACTGATAAACAAGCCTGGCAAACTGGTAACAACAAATGAAAGAAGACTGAGGTACTGAACAACACTTTTACCTCAGTCTTCAATGACAATTTCTCTTCCCACACCTTTTGAATGGATGGCCAACAGGATGGGATCTGGGGGAGCAAAGTCTTTCCCTCTGTAAGAGAAGATGAGGTTCATGAACCCCTGAGGAACCTGAACATACATAAGCCTGTGGGACCCAATGAGATACATCCCACAGTCCTAAGGGAATTTTCTGATGAAGTTATCAAGCTACTTTCCATGACATGTGTCTCAGTTCGAAAGAGTGGGAGGGGTCACTTATCAACCCTGGACAAGAGAATTGTTGGAGATGTAACAAATTTATTACAAATGCAAACCTTGGTGCCGCTTCCTCCTCCTCCTACCCCGGCGCTTGCGCCTGGGCACCGCGCGACCCCGTGGCAGCGCAGCANACAGAGAGGATTCACTGTATATCAATATATATATGTATATAAGTTGTAGAGAGTGATCAGGTCTCCCCTCAGTGTCCTCTTCTCCAGACTGAACAACCCCAGCTCTCTCAATTGCTCCTCATAGGGCTTGTGTTCCAGCCCCTTCACCATCCTTGTCGCCCTTCTCTGGACCCGCTCAAGGATCTCAACATCCCTCTTAAACTGAGGAGCCCAGAACTGAACACAGTACTCGAGATGTGGTCTAACCAGTGCCGAGTACAAGGGGAGAATAACTTCCCTAGTCCTACTGACAACACTATTCCTGATGCAGGCCAGGATGCCATTGGCTTTTCTGGCCACTTGGGCACACTGCTGGCTCATGTTAAGTTTTCTGTCAACCAACACTGCCAGATCCCTTTCCCCCACCCCGTTCATCCTGCAGCCACTCCAACCCCAGCCTATCGTTCTGCATGGTGTTATTGTAACCAAAGTGTAGGACCCAGCACTTAGATTGGTTGAACCCCATGCCATTGGATTCAGCCCATCTATCCAGCCTGTCAAGGTCTCTCTGCCTTCCACCAGATCGACGTTTAACCCCAGCTTGGTGTCATGCAGCAACCCTAGGTGATTAGAGTGCTATGCAGGTGCTTGGGACATGGCACATGATGTAAGATTCATTAGAACAGCTTAACCAGGGCCACAAAAATGCAGATGCTTCCCTAGACAATGTAAGCACCAGCGAGGAGGTAGAAAGAGAAACTGCACCACTACCCTCAGCCTCCTTTAGTCTCTTTTTGGAACAAGAGGCTCACCATCACCGCGCTCCCCGAGATCGGCCATCTATAGACTTGTCGGCGTCACCACCTTGCACTATGCCTCCTTCTCCTCCTCCCTTTTCACTGCCTAAGTTGCAAAGTAACTTGCAGACTGCTCTGCCAGCATGGCTACACCTAACCGCTCTCCCCCTGCATGAATGCTATGATGCAGGAGCCTCCTATGACCCTGTAAGGCTCTGGAAATATGTGAGGAGGCAAAGAAAGAGGGAGACCTTGACGTATGCAAGGCTCTTGCATTCCCTGTCATTTGTCCCCTGAGTGGGGGGAACGAGACATACAAGCCTATCTTGTGGTCTGTGCTCAGAGACTTAAGAAAAGCTGTTGCACAACATGGGTTATTTCCCCCGTATTCACAGAGCTTAATTAAAACTGCATTTGCACAGAATTTGACATAAGCAATATAATAGGTACACCTGACACCTGTGCAATCAGCAGTTTTTGATCCTAGGTGGTGAAAGCCTGCCAGGCAGCAGGAGTGGCCAATCTTAAAAGACCACTGGGCAATCCCTTGTAGAATGTAACTGCCACACAGCTACTGGAGGAAAGACCACACCATGACCCGCAAGCACAATTGCACTGGGCACGACAAATCCTAACCCAAGGTAAAGAGACCGCAATGGAAGCTTTGCTTCAAGTCCCAGATATTAGAACTCCAACTCAGTATTTTACCTCAAAACAAGACAATTTGGAAACCTTTTTGACTTTTGTGGATCAGCTTAAAGATGCTGTAGATAAGCAGATTGACTGCCCCTGTTCATGAGTCCTTGCTGCAAAAATTAGCAGTTGCAAACGCAAACATGGACTGTAAAATAGTCCTAATGCCCTTGCAAAATCCCACAGTAGTGGAAATGATAGAAGCTTGTGAAAAAGTGGAATTTCTCACGCACAATATGGAAGCTATGGCAGCTGCTTTTGCTGCCACTGTGCAAGTTCCTAGAAGGTGTTGTCTATGTGGGCAAGAAGGACAGTTTAAGAAAGACTGTCCTAAAGAAAAAACTGCAGTTGCTGGGCAACAAAGCCGTGGCCTTTGCCCGGGATGTAGGAAAGGCTGACATTTCACCCATTATTATCAATCCATGTTTGACATAAATGGGAAGCCTTTGAATGCCAAAAACTAGGGAAACTCTGCACGCAGTGTGAGATCAGGGCACGGGATGGCACAAGATCCCTTTGTCCAGGTCTTCCCAGCAGTGTCCGAGCCACTGGGAGTGCCAGCTTGGATGTCGCCACAACCACCCCTGTGACAGTAATAGACCAAACTGTCCACAAGGCGCTGGTGTCAGCCTGCGGACCTACAGGCCAGGTTACTCAAAGACCTGGCACCACTATACAAGGACTTTCTTTTTGGCCTAGGAATATTGAGGTAGATTTTTCAGGACAAATACAGGCACTGGTATGGTCCCCTCGCCACCAGCTCACATCCCACAGGGGAGCTATATAGCTAAGTTTGTACCATTCCAGGCACAGATTCAGCATACAGTGGAAATGGGTAGGGAAGCTCATGGGTTTGGGTCTGCGGGACAACAGGAGATTTATTGGACACAAGTCATGCAGGATGGACAAACATTGGTAACAAGCCAGCTTTCCTTAAAAGGTGGAAAACCAGAGACTATTACAATGAGAGGAATGATTTACACAGGAGCAAATGTTACAGTTCTATCAGCACAAAAGTGGCCATCTACCTTGCCAACCTCAAGTGTCCCCAATGCCCTTAGCTGGCACTGGTGGAGCTACCTCAGTCAAACAAAGCTCCTGATACTTCCAAGTAATAAGCTCTGAAGGACAGATTGCCACTATACGTCCATTTATTTCCACTGCAACTCTTAATCTTTGGGGCTGTGGTGTCCTGGGATCCTGGGGTGTTGTTGTGAGCACGAGAACACCTTTTCCCTAGGGGCCACTGAGCTTCGAGTCACTCAGCAAACAGTACCAAAACTAAAACGGAAGACAGAAACTCCAGTTTGGGTGGATCAGTGGCTCTTGAGAGAAGAAAACACCTATGCATTAAAAATGCTGGTAAAAGAACAATTAAGTCAAGGACACATCATTCCCAGCCATAGTCCCTGGAATACTCCAGTTCTTCTGATAAAGAAAAATAATGGGGCCTGGCATATGCTACATGATCTCTGCAAAGTTAATGAAATTCTAGAGGATATAGGGCCACTGCAGACTGACCTGCCATAGCCCACAATGATTCCACAGGACATTAGAATAATGGACTTAGAGGACTGGGTTTTTTACCATACCTTTGAACCCAGAGGATGTCCCCAAAGTAGCATTTTCTGTGCCCTCTATGAAGCAGGCAGAGCGCCTACAACAGTTTCACTGGAGTATGTCAACCATGGGCATGGAAAATAGCCCTACTATCTGTCAACAACCTGTCAACAAATAGGCCCGTGCACTATCATCAATTAGGCGTCATATCCTGACATTTTCTGCTATCACTACATGGATAATATTCTCATCGCAGGTTGTGAAAATGAACAATTATGTCAAAATGCAAGGACAGTAAAAAAGGTCTTAAAAAATCCACTTTAGCGTAGTGGTGAGCGTCCCTGCCTCTCACGCGAGAGACCGGGGGTTCGATTCCTGCCAGGGAGACAGTGGTGTGTATGAGAGTTGTACTTGGTGATCCTTGTGGGTCCCTTCCAACTCAGAATATTCTGTGATTCTGTCTTAGAGGATTTCGGCTTGCACATTGCCTTGGAAAAAATCCAGATTTCTCCACCTTGGAAATATCTCAGATAGAGAATTTTGGAGGCCACAATTGAACAACAACAAATCAAATTGAAAACTACAATTAGAAACTTAAATGATTTACAAAAGCTCCTTGGAGCAAGCAATTGGATTAGTAATTGGGAATTACTAATACAGACCTCAGCCCACTTTTTGACTTGTTAAAAGGAGGTTCAGCTTTAACCTCACCTTGCTCCTTAACACAGGAAGCACGGAAACCCTTGAGCAAAACTGAAATTGCAATTAATGAGAAGAAAGCTCACAGATAGCTTGAAGACCGCCCTATACATTTATTTGGTTTTGTCACGCTGTGTCAGGCCTATTGTTTAATTGGACAATGGGTACCTACTCTACCTGACCCTCTTATTTTGTTAGAATGGATTTTTTGCCCTACCAACCAAAGAAAACAATTTATATTCAGGTTAAAATAATGGCAGACGTTATGATTAAGGGCAGAAAGAGAACAGTACAACTGTCAGGAAATGAACCATGTAATATTTTTTTCCCATTACAGCTGACTATCTGAATTGGTGTCAAGCTAACAGCTTGGGAGGTGGACTAGATGATCCTGTCGGTCCCTTCCAACTCAGAATAACCTGTGAACCTGTGAACCTTACAGGCATTCCCCACTCTCCTAAAGGACAGGCTATTGTGGAACGCTGTCACTGAAAGCTGAAAGAGATGCTTGAAAAACAAAAAGGGGGAATAGGATCAACAAAGCATTATATGTACTTAATGTACTTAATATTTTTTTCTCACAGATGCTGATACACCTGTAATTTTCACACATTTTTCTTCGATACAGTCTAGAGATCTTGTTTCAACACTGTAGAAAACTAAGATCTTTATTAAAACCCCCATAATTCCCACTTCCCCCAGAGCAGTGGGAAGGCCCTGTGGACCTGCTCACCTGGGGGCGAGGGTATGTTTGCGTTTTGACAGATTCTGGACCCAGGTGGATCCCCGCAAGAAGTGTAGGACCTGCCCTCAGCCAACCAAAAGAGGCTGAACAGGACCTCGCTAAGACAGTTGTACAGAATAGATGTGTGATGATCTTCCTACTGGCATCTCACAAGCTGTAGCTGCACACTGGAGACTCAGAACATCAATCTGCCTTATTTGTAAACGCTGCTGTGGTTACATTATTAGCTTTTGCATGCACTGTAAGAAGTATATTCCTCATTTCAATGGTGATGTGAGAGTCTTTTTGAAGAGAACTCTTTTGCCTTTTTGTATTTGATATAAATGCTTCACCACGCTGGAAGTGTTTGTCAGTATTAGAAGTCTTTGCTGCAATACCGACAGGCACGTAAGATGGGAATAGTGATTGTCATTTTGATCCTGGGCTGGGGTGTTCACAGATGGTTATGGTCCATGACAAAAATAAGCATGTTGGTATTGTTGAGAGTTCTTGTAATATTGTTCATCATTTTTGCATGTTGCAATGTTTAGGGGAAGGGGCATAGAGGATGGTTGATCAAGTTTTTGTTTTTCATGAGTTAATACATATGTACCTCATGTTCTTTTTGAATTTTTTCCATTTCTCCTTGAGTGGGGGTGCAGCAGTGCAATGCAGCCCTCCTAGTACTGGAGCGCGCAGCCGGTGCCGGTGGCGCAGCGGGATGGGGGCAGGGGCGGCTGAGCGGCGTGGAGTGGAGTGGTGTGGCAGATGGGTCCCGGGCTGCCGCAGCGGCACAGTGCACTTGCCTGGTGCCCTGCCTGGATCGACAGTGGTCACGTGCAGGCTGCTATGACCATAACTGCACCACTGGCTCTTCCGGAGTTAGTAGAAGATGGACAAGATTGACGGCTCAGAGCTGCACCCCGTTGAGCAGAGATGAAACAACAGGTAGAGGAGTTTAAAAATTACGGCACCGAGATATTTGGCCTTCCAGCTCCAGGGAGAGATGCTGTCCCAAACCCAGCCATTTCCTCTCCATGGAACTTTTCCCTTCTCCCAGCTGTCTGCGTCCACAGCAGCCACGTGGCACCTCTTCCAGCAGCATAATCAGCACCCAATCCTCCTCCTCCACATACCCAGTGGGAAAAAAGGACAACAGACAAACAACTCTTTGGGTTTTTTTCCCTTCCATTTTCCCCCTCCCCATCAGTTTGTTTTATTCTCTACTATTATTATTTCTTCCCTTTGTTTGTCCCTTCCCCTCCTTCCCCCTTCTCCATCCTCTCAGTTAGGAGTGAGTGGGAAACACTCACATAGAGGTAGATAAATAAAGTTTTTATTTCCTTTTTATTTCAACTCATCCTTGCCTAGCATCCTATTTTATGTAATTTTAAAGATAAACCATCACTGTGTCATGGTTTGGGTTTTTTTCCTCTGGCAGCAGGCAGGCTTCTGCCTGGGCCTCCGTCGCTGCTATGGAGATCAAGGTCATGAGCAGAAGGAGATAGAGAC
>WEKX01009001.1:36643-97402 GCA_013390025.1 Pitta sordida | reverse complement strand
AGGGTCCGCTAGCCCTGGTTTGGAGAATTATATCAGTTAGTCGGCCAAGCTATGAAACCTATCTGGTTGTAAAGCCAGATTCCAGAAGATGACAGCTAAGGCAGGCTACAAATTTCCTATGCTTAGATAATTTTTATTATTTATTTTTGAAATGTACTGAGAATATATTGTTGCATAAATCATACTTCATTTAAGACAACACAAACTCTCATTTATGGTTGAGTGGTTTACAATATTGTAAACTTGAAGATCCAGGGCAGCTCCAAGTGTTTTGAGAATAAAATTAGAATATAATTTCACATTCTGATTTACCATAAATGTGTTAAAAAGATAGTTTAAACACTAATTTAATAACAGAAATTCATTCTGACTAAATCATCTAAGGAAGAAGGCTGAAGAATGCTGACTGCTTATCCAGTTCCCTCTCTGCCCCTCTGTCCCATCGGGGTGATACAATCATGATACATGATACGATACAGAGAAAGCTGTCGGGACACGGTAGTTTTATAGAAGGATTTCTCCCTAACTCCTCAATGCTTCATATCTCACACCAGGCTCTGGCTCTGATCTAAGTTTTAGAGAATCTCTCTACAGAAGACTAAATATGTAGTTTGCATAGTCAGAAAAATCTCAAAAACATTGTACACATCTACTACGTAACTTATTTCTAAAACTCACTACTGCTCCTCTTAATGTATAAATACAACAACATACAGGACTGAACTTCTGGCTCCCCACATGACACTTTCCTAGGGAGCCAGGAGAGACTAGGCAGAAATTTTTCACAACCCATTAACCCAGAGAAAGCTGTGAAGCAAAACTAGAGAAAAGATCTTCACTGCAGTGAAGCAAAACTAGAGAAAAGATCTGTACTGCAATGGCTTGCTCTGGAACATCTCTTTGGTGCAGTTATGTGCTTACTCGCCGAGGTCCACAGCAATCTCCCTCTCATTTGAGCTGCAGGCTGCCTGCAGAAATTTCCTCCAGCTAAGCAGGCTCATGCTTTACCAATATAGCAGTCATTTCTCCATTTTGAGGCTTGCACCTCACCTGCACAGATGCATGCCTTCTAAGACATATAAAGTAGAATATACATCCATCCAATTTTGAGCAATTAGAAAAGTTACATCATTCATCACAATTCGAAGAACAGTTCCCAAAGACAAGGTTCACCATCAAACTGGAGGGTGTTGTGTCATCCAAGGTCTCTTGGCAAAAATCTAGTCTGCTTTAAATAATTGCATTAACATCTTGGATACAAAAGAAGTTATAACATTCATGGCTATCACTGAGCTGGAAGGGGTTCCAGGCACTCTCAAGAGCAGGATTACATTTAGTACTAATTTCGGCTTTTGGATCAGAGCTACAATACCAGCAGGATTTAATTAAATGAAGGCAAAATTCAAATATTTCATTTCAAAAAAATGAAAACATGATACAAAATGGTAGCTAGCCAGATAAGCAGCAGCAGTTGAAACAGAGCTGATGTCGTACCAGCTCAAACTGAATAGAAGCCAAAAACTTAATGCTAGTAAATATCAATCTGAAAAGTAATTTTTCAAGTGTCATGGAAAAGACAGAGAAAGTAAATTTTCTGCTCTCCTGGCAATGAAGAGGCCCAGCTGAAACACTGTTGGGTTGGGTCATTTCTCCTTGAGAGAGGCAGGGACTGCTGAGAATACCAAGGGAAACCATAAGACTGACGAGATGTTTCAAAAACATGATCTGGGAAGAAGGGTTAAGAGAACTGGATATGTTCAGTATAAGAAGAAGAATTGGAGGAGGAAGAGCTTAAAAACACAATTACAACATTTAGAATTTGTTATAAAGAGGCAACAAATATTTTCTCTTCATAACTATCAAGAAATAGGGTAGGAACTTATTCGCTTAATTTTTCAGCAAAAAGGATTTCAATTGATTTATAGGAGAAATTTCAACTAAGTTACAGAAGTCTCTCCTTCTAAATGCACAGGCAATTAGAGAGTTTGTGTCACTACTTTTGCTAGAAGGGGAAATTGTCAGAAGGAAAAATCACATATACCAATGCCAGTGTTTGAAGCTCATGCAGTTAAACACAAGAAGAATGATAGCACTGGACTCTCTTGGCAGATTTTCAAATAAAGAAAATGTTCACAAATTTAGTTTTTCCCCAGAAATTGTTTCCAAAGAGTTTCAGTGAGGAATCTGCTGGAATAGAGTCGGCCTGCTTGCAAAAACTCTGACATGCTTTATTTCCTGACAGATTTGGTAAATTTTTGAGAATAAAATACTGTGCTTGGTGCTGTGATGGGAATGGGGAAGGTCAACATCAAAGGACAGCAAAGAAAAATACTGCATCAAAAATCTTGATCTTCAGAGATCCCTTCAACAGAGTATTTATAAAACAAAAACAGCTAACAAAACATGATTATACAATAGACTTGCAAAAAAAGCTGTCACTCTGCCAAGTGACACATGAGATCCTTTTGGTAACAGGATAAATCCATGACACATATAGTTTAACAGTTCAAGAACAACCACATATTTAAAGATACAGCACAGTGAAATAATATTATATAATGAAATTGCTATTCTATACTTTAAAAAGGAAATCTTAATTTTAGCCAAATAACAGCACTTCCATACCAGTACACTTGCTAATACCCATCTTCCCTTCTGGGAAATAAAAAAAAAAAAAGGAAAGAAAAATATATTTTGGAAGTGTTCAATACAAAGCCCGTGTTTAATAAAACAGAAATAAATAATTTAAAACCTAAATAAAGGGTGTTCCTCCATTATTAGGTGATTAATTGTTGAATTAATTGAACACCCCAGTTAGGGGGTGTTTGGTGGGTAATTTTTAAAGAATATTTTAGAGGGTTGAGAAAACAGGAATCAAAGTGGTTCTTAGCATGTGGCTGTGATTCTAATTGTAGTTAGATAAGAAGGGGCAAATGGACATGCTAGAAGAAGGAATGGATGGGCACCTCCTTCAAATGCACCTGTGCTCACCTAGGATAAGTACCCTGCTGCTGGCCTTGTGGTGGCACTGCTATTGATGGTGTCTAAGAAAACTAAATTTTGTATTCTCTTCGGGAGATCCTATTCTTCACTTAGATACACAGTGATCCCTGCCTATTTGTGGCTCACCTTATCTGCGGATTCAAGTAATCGGGGTTGGATTTTCAGTGAGTTGTGAGACCACGCACGTGCTCAGAATGTCCCAGACCCTGGATTTCATGGCCAGGAAGCACCAAAGGGCGCTTCCTCTGCTTTAATGAGGTGCCACAGTGTGAGCCACGCTCCCAGGACCGCTCTTCCAGACCTTATTAGTGGGTCTTTTTAGAGGGTGCGTGGCTACAGGTAGGGAGTAGTTGAATATTCATGGGTTCAGTATCTTCACGGATTTCAAAACTCACGGGACCTGCCCAGACCCAACACCCAGTGAATTCTGGGGGATCACTGTATTATTATTTTCTGGGAATTAATAATAATTTCCAGTGTGGAAAACGTTATGATGAGTAGAGTTTTTCATCTTGAAATTCCATTTCAAATAGGGGATTTCATGCCTCTTTTGCACCTATCATGAACCTTGAGAAAACTAGTGCCAAAATTTTTGACTCAGTGGAAAACAAAATTGAATTCTCAACTACAATGAGGATCTCAAGCATGAGGAAGGCACAGATCAAAGGACATTACACATTCTGATAAAATTTACTTCTCTACTCCATGGTGTCCACAACAGTTTCACTACCTGAAAATGTACATAATTCCTAAACAAATTGAAACTTTAAATCCATAAAAACATGACTTAGACATTTTCTCTAGAATGATCAACGACATTGAAAAGACAGAATAAGCATCTAACAGAAGGAGTTTTGCTTGCATTGTTTTGGGGAGGGGGGAGGCTGGGAGGTAAGGACTTAGTTTGTGGTCTGTTATTTTTAACTCCTGGTCAGACAGTTTAAAGAATTATACCACAGCTAACAATTACAATCTCCTGCAAGATAATCCTGTCTATTCTATGTCAAAATAGACTTCAAGGACTACTTTAATGATGCCATACACCTGGTATATTTCAATGATAGTATGGGCACTGGGATAAAGTTCTCTAAAGATAATATTTAATAGACAATAACGGCCTTGATATGGATGCTTGTAGATTTTTATTACCCAAAACCGAGGCTTAAGTGAAAATAAAATATTGGCCTCACTCTGATTTCCTGAATCCATAGAAAAACAATTCTAAGGTTTTCCAAGTACTAAGCATTTAGAGAGGGAATTGTTGCTATTACGAATGGGGGTGGATTATTATTTTGAGCAGTTTTGTTTGGGATTTTTCCCTTCAAAAACACCCATAAATGAATCTTGGTTCAAAGGGTTTTTTTTTTTAAATTTGCAATCTAAACACAGGCAGATCTGGTAAAACTACAGCCAAACAAACCACCATTCAAACAATATCTCTATAAAATACTTTCATGTAAGTTGAGTTACATAAAGCAATTCAATTTCCATAATCCACATAAATTACTAGTAAAAAAGAATTCCATTTATTGATTTAAAAGATGCCACCATTATGATTTAGTTAACCTAAAAGTGTCTTTGTAAGCAGTTCACGTAAGACCTCTGGTTAAGAGGCAGCGAGTGATGGATGAAACAGGTCTAATTACATATCTCTTTGTAGGTTTGTCAAATGCATAAATATTACATGAAGAAAATGGCTTTGTGATAAATTACAGCAAATTACTAGAATTAAAAAAGTTTACTTCTGTTTTAGATAATCAGTAAATTAATTGTGTTTGTTGCCAATTTAAAATGTATAATTAGTACTACATCTGTGTCATTTAAATCAGCTAAGCAATTCTCATGGTATCATTAGTGGAGGAATCTGAAGTGTACTTAATGTATTAATGATTCACAATGGGGAAGAATTCTCATTAGTGAAAACTTTTGCATAGTCAATAACCAAGAAAATTAGTAAATAAATAAATGAGTTCTCCACTAAGCTATAACTACGACGTAGGAAAATAAATACTTGGAAAAAGGGTAAACCACTCAAAAAATAAATTAGATATATATGAAGGGTGGATGTTTACAAAAGCCACAAAATAATAACATTTTTTGAACATTTAATGGAAAATTCGAGAAATCAAATAGACACATAATTAATCAACAATTACATACTAGGCAGAATACAAAGGTTTTACCTGCCTTTGCTACCAAATCATTCAGGCATTTAAGTCTGGTTAAAAACTATACAGATTACAAAAATTTCAAAGCATTCAAGCTGTTCACAATATTCTTCTTATGAAAAAAGAGGAAGGAGCAAGCAGTGAAGCACAGAAATGCAATATTTCAGTGCATTAAGACAGCCCTAAACAACAAATCTCATCAGACATAAGGCTGGGACCAGACTGCTCACTAAGAGGGGCAACGGGCGACCGTAGACTACTTTGTATTTGGTCAGCACCACTTCTCTGCCATCACGCAAAATAGACAAATTCATGCAAGTCACTGGTTATTCTGAGTAGGAATAAGCAGCTCAATATCCTTCTTAAACTGAAGCTAGAACTACAGAATACTCTGAGTAGGAAGGGACCCACAACTATCAAATACATGTCTGAGACTATGATCCAAGAGCTTCTTGAACTCTGTCGGGCTTGGTGCTATGATCACTTCCCTGCAGAGCCTGTTCCACTGCCTGACCACCCTTTGGGTGAAGAACTGTTTCCTAATATCCAGTCTAAACCGTCCTTGACACAATTTCATGCCCTTCCCTCAGGGGTGCCCTGATCACCACAGGGATCAGTGCCTGCCCCTCCTTTTCTCCTCACGAGGAAGTTGTCACTGCAATGAGGTCTCCCCTCAGTCTCCTCCAGCTGAACAAATCAAGTGACCTCAGACACCCCTCACATGCTTCCCCTCAAGACCCCTCCCCACCTTCATTTCCCTCCTTTGGATGCTTTTGAATAGCTTTAGATCCTTCCTATATTGTGGTGTCCAAAACTACATAGAGGACTTGAGTTCAGGCCACACCAGGGCAGAGCAGAGCAGTACCATCACCTCCCTTGACTGCCTGGAGATGCTTTGCCCAATGTCCCCCAAGACATTGCTGTCCCTCCTGGCTATCAGACCTTGGTCCTGAGTAAGTTTTCACCTGGTCTGCAAGGACAGTCAGAAGATGGAGCACACTGCGAGCTAAATACCTCAGATGGTTCAAAGTCAGTTTGATTATGGGTCTCATTGTCACCAATATACCTTTAACATGTGTCATAAAAGAAATTAAAACATTGCAGAAATAGAATTACTTATCTAATTATTTTGAATTGCTACACTGTTAATCTGATCCCAAATACCTTTCTGCATTACTTATTCAAAATGCTTTTTGAGAGGCAGGAATAAATGGAATAAAGTGCAACTGAATACATACATGTATTAGTTTCTGTACTTCCCATAGACAAGATTCATGATCATTTGGGCTTGCAACTTTTGAACTCACACTAGATATAAGACTGGAAGATCTAGAACTTTATCAGTCTACTCTTCATCCAGCACACTCTTTCTTTCTGGAAGAAACCCATTCCTGTCAAATTGAAAAAATATTTAATAGAATTTCTGGCTTTGAGTAAACACTGTCCTGATATTTAAATAGATGTACCTTCAGAAAGCCAAAAGAATAATTTCAATAAAACTGACTTGTCTAACCAGCCAAAAATTTAGGAGGGTGGTTTATAAAGAGTGGAAAAAATTAGTTTAGTTTAATCTCACTGAAAATAAACCATAAAAGAATAAGTTTTGGTTGGTTTGATTTTTTCCAAAATTTCCAGGTCTAGTTAGAAGTTAGCAGAGCTGAAAACAAAGACCATGTGAGTGAAAATAATAATTTTTTAAAAACCCAGCATAACTACCATGCATTTAAGTAACAATAATTTAAATTTCATACAGGTATGAAGTGTCATAATAGTCTGTAAAAGCCTTTATCTCTCAAATTATTCTTCATAAATATTTTACTTTTCCTTAAAAAGTAGCATAGATTCATTCCGAGCACTGAAATGAACGCGAAAAATTAAATTACTGAGCACACAAGTAAAAAACATTCTCTACTGTGGGACTAAACCCACTATAAATTATGCCCTTGATTCTCTAATTCAATTCATGAGAAAAGCCAGATTAAAGCAAATGTCTGTGGAACAGATCACATCATCAGAGACTATAAATAGTTTGCAATAAATAAAACCAGAATCAGTCAATTATTTCATGCTAGAACAGGAAATGAAATCCTCTTCCACTTCCCTCAAAAAATGAGAAAAAATAAAATTCCAGAGAAACCGGAGCAGTTTTTCACCTCAGGCCCATCTCGATGACCAGGTACTAAATTAGCAGGGGTGTTCTACCTGAGGTAAGAGATTTGGGGTGAAACTCCCGCGTTTCAGAAGGATGAAGGTTTCCATGAAAAGCAGAACAAGAATCAGATTCCTCAAAGAAATGAAGATCAAGTCTGGAGGAAGATGTTAGCTGGTCATTTTGTTTGAAATGCTGTTTGGTTGTGCATATATATACAGTCATACCTCGCATATTTGTGCCTACTATATTTTTCAGCAAATATTATTCAGCTATTCAATCCAATCATGCACAGTGTCATCGTCCTGGCAGCGGTGAAAGCAGTGGAAGTGGCAGCATGGCAGGAGGGAACCCCAGGGATTCTCCGGGGGTCTCACCCTTCAGTGAGGGCTCAGAAATGCTTCCCTTTGCTCCCCTGAGCTGTGAGAGGACTTGGAGAGGTGCTGAAAACACTCCTCAGCGCTCCGGGGCGGTGAGGGGAGGGGAGATGGGTGTGGCCTATTTGCATATTCATGGAGCACCTGTGCTCACGGATTGGGCAATTTGCAGGACCCCAAGGAGACCTGTAACCAGTGAATATGGAAGCACGACTGCATTTTAAGTTTATTTCTATGTTGATTAAAAGGAATAAAACTTGAAACAAATTTGACGTCCCTCTCAGCTCTTCTATATATTAAAAAAATTCTTTCGAGCAACCACTAACACGTTTAAAAGTAAAAATTATATAAAAAAAATTCTACCAATACAAAGCTTGTGGTCTGTAACAGTCCGCTTTCCCCCAGAGTAACATGCAATTCCTATAAGGAATCAAGTTTAATGCTTTTCTTAAGGGCATTTTGAGTGGATTATTTATTGTAGTTTCCTCTTCAAGTTTTTATGGGCAGGTCAAGTGCTAGAGTGTTGTTCTGTGCTATCTGCCAAGTATGACAAAAGCTGGACTACAGTTTGACAACAGGACCATATCAAATTATCAAAGCAAGTAGTCCATGAATTTCAGAGGGGTCTCCCCATCAAGCTACTCACCCTTGATTTTACTAATTTAACAGCCAAAATCTTCATGGAACAGTATACAGAAAGATTGACTGTAATGCTTACTTATAATGGATTCTTTTGAAATTTCAGTTTTCAAGTTTTCTTTTACCTTTTCTTTTAAAAAAGTAAATAAATAAAAAAGAACGTATTCCTGCTTCTTTCAATTTAATCACATAGCAGCAATGGGGACTTAGTGATTTCTTCCACAGCCATGAGCTAGTCATGCTGCTCTACTTGAATCTCCCATGCTGTGCTGTCAGTAATCTCAGTGTTGACCTGAAGTAATGGTTATTTTTTTTGTCCTTAGGAGTAACAATTCAGCCTCTGTATTCTAGGCATTAGTTCCATGCCTCTAGTACTGTACAGAGACCAATCATTATACCAGTAAGCATTTGTGACATCGTCTTACACAGTCAAATTTTCAATACAAGTTCATTTGAACACATACACAACATATGTACAGCCTGTGATTTGCTCAAGGTGTTAATGGCAGCAGGGGTAAATTTATTTTTCTTGAGCTCAGCAGTGAAGTGGTATCTTGATTTCCACTGTAATTAATCCCACAATATGGAGACTTTTGAAGAGGTTTACTTACTAAATAAGAGCCTTCTGGGAAGAACATCAACTACTCCAGGTAACACTCAGTCCGTGCCATTCTGTAAAATGAAAATTGTCACACACATTTACATTTGCAGTGAACACAAAGAAATGAAAACAAATAAAAATTAAACAGAAGCCAGGCTAAATTTCAGAAGACTTCAGAGTCCCTAATACTGTGTTGGGGGGCGGGGGAGGTGTCACTTCTGGGTTTTTCATTAGTTCTGTGTTTGTTTTGGAAGTTTGGAAGAAAAGTAACCTAGAAATGTATATGATGCAACGTATGTAATGTTTCACGTAGGATGAAAGCAAGCAGAGCTTCTGCAGATGCACATGTTAATGAAAATTTAATTGGGAGGCAGGTGCACATAATTAAGAAGCATATGGAATGGGGCAACAGTAAACATACATCTAAACACAACAGAATTTAATCTTTTTCATGCTCATAAGATTTCTCACAAAAATGTACTCAAACATTCAAAATTTAGCACATACATTATATTTGTTGTCCAAACCACGATATGAGAGTAGTGATCAAGCCTATATTCTTGTCATCAAAATGGTGGCAATTATATCACAGTATCACAGTATAGAAAGGCTGGAAAGGACCTTGAAGATCATCTAGTCCAACCTCTAATCCTACTAACCTATCCTCTACATCTATATATAACTTTTTGGTTATTAAAAATCTGACATAATAAACAAACTAAATTTGAAAGCAGGCTGTACTAGGAAGAGACTATTACCTTATGTATGAAACAATGTATACATTATTTGTATACATTAAAATGTATACATTATTTCAGCAACAGAGAAAAAAACCGTATTTAGAAATACAGTACTAATCCCTCAAATATTGCAGGGGGCTGGTTCCAGAAAGACGCTGCAATAAGCAAAATATGCAAAGTAGCAGTAAATAGGGTAAATATGGTACATAAATACAGTAAATACAGTACAAATGATAAATATGGTAAAGTTGATAAAGCTGGTAAAGCCAGGGGGAAAAAAACTATGATGTACTGCAGCTGTGAATGGTGAAACATGAAGCAGCGAGGGATTACTGTACTTCAGTGGATGCTGTGGGGACATCAGAGGGGAAAAAAGGTGAGTACTTTGTGGATCTGAAATATAAGAGGTCATGTTCCAAGGTGCAGTTAAAAGGCTTGAGCAAAACCAACAATATAGGTGCTGAGTCTGTTCCCTTGATGCTCTGTGTCATTTTCAATTTAAACGTCAAAACCAAACTACCAATAACAAGAATGTCAAGTTTGTTGCCTCTCTGCAAAGGAATTGGGAGACATTAAGTAAGACTGCAATATATACACAATAAAAATCAAGTATAAATCAGACCTTTGCATTTGAACTACCTGAACGGAGGTTTTAGTCAGGTGGGTGTGAATCTCTTATCTCAGGCTGACAGCACTAGAACAAGAGGACATGGCCTTAAGCTACGCCAGGGGAGGTTTAGGCTGGAAGTTAGGAAGAGCTTTTTCACAGAGAGAGTGATCTCTCAGTGGAATGGTCTGCCCAGGGATGTGGTGGAATCGCCATCCCTGGAGGCGTTTAAGAAAATACTGGATGAGGAGCTCAGTGACATGGCCTAGATGGTGGGAGGCTTGGACAGATGGAGTGTGGTGTCCGTGGTTCCAGGCTTGTGGGCCTGATCCCTGGGTGGGCATTGCTTGGGAGTTGGACTAGGTGATCCTGTGGGTCCCTTCCAACTCAATAACCTGTGAACCTGTGAAGAGTGCAGAGTTACTACTTGGCAATAACTACAATAACTATGGTAATGGTAGGCCTTTTCCTCAGGACAGCATATTCCTAAAACACTACCCCGGAAAACAAGTAATATGCAGGTATTTTTTTCCAGAATGAAGTCGCACTTTTTCACAAATACTTTTGTGCTTTATTTCTTTATTATCTTCTCTGCTAACAGCGTTAACTTTGTGTTTTAAAGATGAAGGAAGATACACACTCTGACTTGATCCTTTTTACATGTTCCAACAACAAGCTGGACTGAGTTGTTTTCTACCTACTGCCATAAAAGTAGCAAATAAATCACACAAATAACCACAAAAAACCTCTCCCCAAGAGTCAAGAAGAGTGGAGGTCTTGACCAGCAAGATTAGAAGTTGGTAAACACAGATTTTTCCTCCTCCCTTGTCTACTACGTGCTACAGAGATGTATATACCTGTTACAATGGAAAATTATTTAGCTGGTAAATTACAGGAGATCAAGACTTTCACAGGTTATTCTGAGTTGGAAGGCACCCACAGGATCATCTAGTCCAACTCCCACGCAAATGCCCACCCAGGGAACTTTCCACTGGTTAAATTGGGATATGAGAGCTTTATTGTTAGAAAAAGGGCTATATACAGGCTGTGGCAGAAGGCAGCTGGTCAGGAAAATAAACTCAAGCATTGGTACCCAATTTGATACAGTCTTAGCAATCACCAGTGTTGCCTTGCTCAAAGCCAGGTGAGTCTGCAGTAAGACATGAGTTCCATTGTGCAAGGCCGTCTGGAAGTCTGACCTTTATGGGAAAGATGAGTTAAAAATGGGCTAATGACAGAAAACATCTAGCAGGGGAAGTAGGGAAGTTGTGGCACTCTCTTCTGGGAGGCCTCTGCAGTATCACATCTTGCTTAAACCCAACAGAATAAAAGCTGGCACATTGTATTCCTACACTAAGAGTAAACACCAGACAAACAAACACAACTGAACTAAAAAAGGACTGGGCTAAACCCCCCAAAGATGTCTTAGAACTCTTGATAAAGCCCAAGTAAGCCAAGGGCCACTGCACTGTCTACCCATAGTACCTCTTCCCTTAAAGAGTGCACTGAAGCAAAATAAGTAAACAAAGCCTGCATGTACTTCTGCTACAGAATTACTGTTTCAAGGGCTGATTAGTGAACATAAACCTGAATTTCAAGCACCCAGATAGTTGTCATCTCAGAAGCAGTAGCTTGATCTTAATATGCTGAACATCCCTGAGTTTGAGAGAAATAGACCCTTTCTTCACCCAGTAAGTGTATCTCATGTCCAGTTTATCTATGGACTTCACTAAGGATTCCTATGTATTCATCACCTAGTTAGGAAGACTTCTTAAATTATAAGAATCACTAAGAGGAAAGGGAACTCCTTTTTGGTAAAAAGAAAGATGACCTTGTCATTTGTAAACTGTACTTGTCTACTGTGATAAATAACATATAATGTGAGATAGTATTGCTTTACTTCATCTGCAGCCATTTTGGTGCAGAACTGCTTGATTTCATAATATCTTTGTTCAAAATACAAAGACAAAACATCTACGTGGACATATAATAATTCTTAAAACAGTAGTGATAAAGCTTGATATTTGATTTTATTTTGTCACAATGAATAGGCTAAAAAATACCATACTACCTCGTATGACTCGCTGAACTATTTCATTCATTCCCTATAAGCATTAAAAGTGTTTTTTCCAGTCTAATGTCACCAGTTACAGCATTAATGTCACCAGCAATATGAACTTTCACCACTTCCCTTTGGCAAGTATGCCATGGTTTGATAAAATGTCAAGATAATTTATAATAGACATCAGGAAAAGCGGATTTTATTTCGTTGTCATCTTATTACACATCACCACAGGCTCGATCTCTTTTGGAACACAGATGCCAAAGTGTCTCTAAATTGGGTGATCACATGACTGCACCAGCAGTTAGTTGACGCCCACTGGAGGCTTGGTTCCAAGAGCTGAGTCCTACACAAGTCCAGAGAAGAACAACACACAGAATCACAGAATATTCTGAGTTGGAAGGGACCCACCAGGATCACTGAGTCCAACTCTTAAACAACACCACTGCCTCCCTGGCGGGAATCAAACCCCCAGGTCTCCCGCATGAGAGATGGGGACACTCACCACTATACTAAAGCAGATTTCAAAAAAAGCTTTGTGTATGAATACCTACAACTTGCTGTCTGCCTCTAACTGCCAGTAAGTAGGTGGAGCCTGAACACCAGTCTTGTAATCACAAGAAGGTAAGAAAAACACCACAGGTAACATCTCAGTGTCTGTGTGCAAGCACATGGATAGGTATATCTGAGATCTTAATGCAAAGTAAATCTGAAAATATATACATGTTTCTTACATATTGCAATGTCAGCCAAGAGTGAACTGTGCAAAATAAATGCAGAGAGCTGTTCTGTGATCTGCCTGTGCACAGGCATATCCACAGTGTCAGGAGAGAGCAACAGCACACAGGGCTACACATATTTTGTGAGTCTGTGTTGTGGGCGTGCCACAAAATCTACCCCAGTAAGAAAATTATATTCCAGAGTCTAGAAAAAACTTTTTTTAAAAAATACATACTATGTACCCCAGCTCCTTTTAGTCTACAGGACAACTTAGGCAGTCCTTATCCCCCAGGTAGCTCAGTGCACTGGGGAAATATGTTTGCTTGCATAGTAATGCTGCAAAACCAATCAAGTAATTGGTGTGGTTGAAAAAAATAAGCCATTTTTTTTCCTCTGCTCCATGCTGTTACTTATTCTTTTACTTAAGCCAAGACACAGTAGCTACAATGAGAAAGCAGAGATGAACGGCCAAAGCAAAGGCTGCTTAAGTGTTGCTGCTCTGTGTGTCTTAGATAAAAAATACATGCACACTCCTGTATATATAAGTATTTCCATGTAGGTATGTGTGAAATGCATACATATATATGTATCTATACAAGTACATATGCATAAACTTACCTACACATAGCATAAGAAATTAGTAAACCAGTTTCAAACCTAGTCCTAACAGGCCTTTCTTTATGTCAATAGCAGCACTAATTCTCCAGGCCCAAACCTCTCCCATTTTTTAACTCTATTCTCAACTTTCCTAGTTTCTAAAGAAACTCAATGCATTTGCCATCAGCCTTTACAAAGTAGCTGATCAAGTCAGGGGTAAACCAAAAGAATTATACTTTATATGCATAGTAAAAAAGTAAACAAACCCCATCCAAACGTTTTGCATGTGAGAGTAAGGGAGCGTTGGAAGGTTCCTGTTCAGATCAACGCGTTTCCAAAATATCTGACAATGTCATCCTGACCTCTACTGGAAACCCTCAGCATCTGCAGGATGAAATCGTGGAACATCAGTACACTCAGAACAACTTACAATTTAGAGATGTGACAAGTATTTCCCAGGGTCTTTTCAACATTAATTACAAGACCATACAGGCAATAGTAGCAGAGCAGTAGCAAGACTATCAGCAACTAAAGAGAATGGAAAAAATATTTCGCAATGTTCCAAAATGTTCACTTCTACAGCTGGGCATAGACTCTTACACAACTTCACTTAGTAGTTGCACTCACTTTTAATCTGATCAGTTTTTAGAAGATTAATCTGAAATTGAAAGCTACATTCAAAAACAGGCAAGGAAATAATTTTCTACTAAAATCTCACGTACTCACAAAAGAATGATTAGCTCTTCCAGGTTTGTACCAGAAATCACAAATATTCTCCCCCAAACAAATCTAGCACTTTGAAGGTTGAACTCGGAGGCACGGGATATTCTTCCTGCCATTGCAACTGATGGAGTATCTCACACGCCAACTTTCTTCTTACCTAACTTAAGGTGATAAATCTGCTTGACACAAATCAGTTATAGAAGAACATAAGCTTACTAAATGCATCTTCATATCAAAGGCAGGATTCTCCTTCAGTACTAGATCAAAAGCTCAAGTTATATTTAAAAGTTCTAGTGAGAAGCAGTCTTACTTATTGATAGTTGGGGCATAGGGCCAAGTGTGGCAGGATGGCCCACCCTGGTAAGGCCTAGAATCCCATCAGGAAATGCATAAAAATGCAAGCCATTATGCAAGCTATCTGTGGGGAGTTACAGCTGGCTCAGGTGGTGTTGAATTAGGGTAAAATAATACTCTTGTTTCTCCAACTGGCACATTGTTTAGCAAAGGCAGAAAACCAAACTGCCCCAAATGACAGGCAACCAAAAAAGTCTGTATGTGCTAGCTGCATTCGGAATCTCTATTTCTTGCCGAAAATTATGCTTTCAGCAACCCACATAGGGCCCCGTGCTACCGTGGATATGGCTTGGTCTGCATGCCTCTCTCCCTCATGCTCCAGAGGCAGCAATTTCTGTGGGGGCCCACTGGGAAACAACAAAGCCAAATCCGTATCCGACTGTGAGGGAAGCAGCAGACACGTTGTGGCTGCAGTTCTCCATGGAGCCACAGGTCACTCCACAGGGCATATTGGACAGGTATTACTCCCAAGAGGAAGGGAATACTTCTAGGACCAGCTCTGTGTACTATGGTTCAGGCTCAAGGGTAGACACCTGAGGAGCATCCTCAAACCCACAGGCAGAACACTGCATCTGACCCCGTCAGCAGTAAAGCCTCAAGCTAAAAACACAAGCTCAGTCTCCTTCATCTCTCAACCCATTGCTGACCCAGGTGAGAAGATTTCTACTCTATGCTAAACACAAGGTGACTTGGAGTAAAGCATGATTTTCCCATGGGAGATCTGTAAGTTGACCACACGAGTTGTGCTCTGGTGCAAGATTACCAATGGAGTATAAGCAAGTGCTAAATCCATATGTATTTAATAACAATCTTTCACACTGTATTACTTGAAGTCTATCCAAGCACCCCCACAACTGACATTCTGACATTAAAGAGAGGGACTACCTCTCACAGCAGAGAGTTCATGTGCCTTTTCAAGTTCTGTAAGTTGAATAATTTCATTATGTACACAGTAAAATTTTACTGCATACAGCGGGGAAGTAGAAAGGAAAGAAAATGATTTAAGTCTTACGCCAATTCTGCACTATGTCTTGAACTGAAACAGAGCACAACAGGAATGATGTGAATGAGTTCTCTTGCAACTCACTGTTGCTTACAGGCAAAAAATTTCAAAATACTGATATTTCTGCTGTCTGTCAACAAGACTCTACAATTATCTCATAGACTGAAAGGTGCTTGAAATAGTGCATTCCATCTGTACTCACTTTGGACTTTTAATACTTCAGTTGAGAGAAAAACATGAAAAGATTTTTTTAAAAATTATGGTTAGAAAATTACTTGGTTTAGAGCTATTCTCATCTTCAAAATTGCTTACCCCACAACTACTTCAACTTTATTGCTGAAAATTTACAAATTGAGTGAAAGCGTTTTATAAATAGTAAGTGATAAGGAAGAAAATGGTGGGCAAAGGTCTGATTAGTAGACAGAGGCTCATGAGACTCATGGACTGTGCTGCATTGGTCTCTATTTATAAACATGATGCAGCCAACTTGCTTGCACAAAGGTATTGTCAAGAAAAGATTCTCACAGTCTGCAAGATACAAATTCTATAGACGCAAAAATGAATATACTAGGGAAGAAAATATTATTAGGAGGTAGCACACTTCTGTGTCTATACAAAACACACTAAAATTCCTGCTACTAATTATGATTTTGGCATGAAAATTATTCCCACAATGATGCCAAAAGGGCATATTTAATAGCAAATAGATTAACATAAAGACTTTTAAGGCCTAACAAACATTTCATTCAAAATCATGCCTTATTTTCAAGGGTGGGATTATTTATGTTGTTTTTATTTTTCCTTCGTAACATTAAAATTCAGCAAGGTACAAATAAAGGTTCTAAACCAGAACAATTTCATGAAATAGGACTACTAAATAATACTAATTAAATACAAGCAACAAGACACTTGGGAAAAAAAAACATACGATAATCCATCAAATATCACAGGAGGTTGGCTCCAGAAAGATGCTGCAATAAACAAAATTTAAGCTGGTAAATACAGTAAAGCCGGGGGGAAAAATCCCATGACGTGTTGAAGCTGTGAATCGTGAACCATGAAGTAGTGAGGGATTACTGTATCACATTTAAATCTGAAAAGTTTCTTTCAAGTTAAAACACTAAGACCCAAATCTGGAAGCCAAGTCATAATTCCTTACGTAATAGCTCCTAAAATAAGGTTATGTCCTAGAGTGGTCCTCTACCAGTTGGACTCCCAAGCTGAAGAAATGTTTCCCAACAATTCACTTATCATGCCATGTATTTAAACTACACATGCAAAACCTAAGGAAAACAGAAAAGAGATGTTTTGAACTATGCACTGAACGCCAGTGAGATTTTTTCCCACCTCTGCCAAAGATTTCTAATGTTAAATCAACAATGAGCAGATTTCCCAACACCCCACATTCAAAATCACAATCTGTATCTTAACAATTGTTCAGTAAATATTCGGTGAGTGAAATATAGAGAAGGCATTGAAAGGGAGCCTACTGCCATTAGGACACCTAAGGCTTGACTGTCCAGCACCTTCAATTGCAAAATTTTAAACATCTTAACTCCTTGTTTTGACACCAGGAAAATTTGATCCCTGATTATTTTTTCCTCAACTTCATTTTACTCTCTCCACAAAGCAAGCAATACTACTTATTTTTTTTCTCTTCAGATGAAGTCTTGTATAATTAGACTGTAAGAAGCTCAAGTTTTATCTAATTTCACACCAAGAAAGTGAGACAGCAAAGACATAAATCTGGGTGGAGTTTTCCATTAAAATAACATTCTAGTACTTTCTGTTTACAGTGATCCCTCGCTACTTCACACATCACCTATTGTGGCTTCAGATCATCATGGGGTTTTTTTCCATGAGGACGCCTCAGTTCTTCGCTGCATTTTCCTGTCTGTACATGCAGTGTCTCTGTCGCCCCGTGGGGTGGGACTAGCTCGCTACAGGGGGCAGGGCTGTAACACCATGTGGCAGTTTGCTCAGGGGTCGACCAGACTCCAGCCCTTACGAGTGGATGATTTATACACACTGTCAACCTCGCCGAGTGGGATGCAGGGGCAGCCTGCAGCGTGGGCTTAAAGCCGTGCTCCTGCCAAGGAAAGCACCCTAACCCGGCTTTGAGCACACCTCGTGAGGGTCCCGCACATTAGCTCTGCCAGGAGGCACTGGCCCTGGGCATAGACGCACCTTGCCCCCTCCCCCGGTTTAAATATATTTTACTTTTTTTGCCAATTCTCCCCTTGGCTGCCATCTTAGGGCAGGCACCTTCATTCAAATCTGACATGGAACACGTCAACCCCAGGGTGGATGGAGCCCTACAAGTGGCAGAGGGGATGGACGGGGCTGCACAAGCAGTGGAGGGGGCGGACAAGGCTAAGCAGAGCCAAGCCCACACTCCCCAGGTTTAAAGACATTTCACTTTTTTCGCCAATTTTCCCATCCTGAGGCATGCACCTTCATTCAAATCTGCAAATCTGTCTGATATCTAACATGAAACATGCCAGTCCCAAGGCGGATGGAGCCCTGCTAGCCTTGGCACCACGCCACCACTGCCAAAAGCTGTCGAGTCCCTGCAGCAGTGGTGCAGGCACCCCACAGATTCCTCGGGGACTCCCAAGGAGGGGAGGGGTCAGAAAAGATTCTCTTTGCTCCCCTGTCCTGTCACAGGGCGCAAGGAGGGGCCTGGAAATCCCCCTGGAGCTCCAGGGCTGATGGGGACCAGGCAATGTGTGTGGCTTATTTGCATATTTATGAGCCACCTATCTTCATGGATTATGGGTTTTGTGGGTCTCGTCCAGACTCTCTAACCCCCGCAACGTTAGAGGAAATATTGTATTACTGTTCCTTAACAGTTACTAGATATGAAGGAAATCATGTAAGGCATGTAATAAGNTCTGAGCTTGTTAGTTAGAAAATAAACCCTTTATGTTCTTTATTTATAGTTTTGCCTTGCTTCTTTTGCCTGTGACCAGTTTTATTTTATTTTCCAGTTCTATTTTCCAGTTGGTTTTTTTTAGTTTTCTCCTTCAGGAGAAGTTGGGGTGGGTCTCTGGCATCCAGCCAGGGTCAAACCACAACAACCTTCATTCAAATCTGCAAATCTGTCTGATATCTAACATGAAACATGCCAGTCCCAAGGCGGATGGAGCCCTGCTAGCCTTGGCACCACGCCACCACTGCCAAAAGCTGTCGAGTCCCTGCAGCAGTGGTGCAGGCACCCCACAGATTCCTCGGGGACTCCCAAGGAGGGGAGGGGTCAGAAAAGATTCTCTTTGCTCCCCTGTCCTGTCACAGGGCGCAAGGAGGGGCCTGGAAATCCCCCTGGAGCTCCAGGGCTGATGGGGACCAGGCAATGTGTGTGGCTTATTTGCATATTTATGAGCCACCTATCTTCATGGATTATGGGTTTTGTGGGTCTCGTCCAGACTCTCTAACCCCCGCAACGTTAGAGGAAATATTGTATTACTGTTCCTTAACAGTTACTAGATATGAAGGAAATCATGTAAGGCATGTAATAAGTCAGAAGTTTTTGACAGAGAAAACTGATGAATTGTTTCTAAGCACAAAATACATATTAGTAATTCATAACTGTACAGAATATATGATGTAGACAATATGTTCTCCATACATTTAACTACATTGTAGAGGCTTTTTAAGTACAGCTGTATGTTCCTTCAGAAGAAACATGCACAAATAGTAAATCAAAAGTTAATTGCTCTATACAATTACTTGAAAGGAGGTTGTAGCTAGGTGACGGTCAGTCTCTTCTCCGTGGTAGTGACAGAACAAGAGAATGTAAGCTGCATCAGGGGAGATATAGGCTGGATGTTAGGAAAATCTTTTTCACAGAGAGAGTGATTTCCCATTGGAATGGGCTGCCCAAGGAGGTGGTTGAGTCACCATCCCTGGATGTGTTTAAGAAGAGACTGCATGAGGTACTTAGCGCCATGATTTAGAATTAGATAATAAGAATGGCAATCTTGTTTACACCGCTTTCATAGCTGTAACTCAAATACTCAAGGTCAATAGGTTCAATCATGAAATCAGGAAGAATTTGGGTATAGATCACAGGACAGAATCTGTAGTTAGCTGGAAGAACATTCAAGGTAAGCATTAAATGGTTCTAAGAGGAAATCTGTGGGCAACACAGAACTCATAACGCTTACAGTTTCAAGTGGATGGTCTTGCCTATAATTTCTACATAATGTTACTATGCACATAATTGCCATTCTTTCCTGATGGAAAAGGAAAGTGCCACTATAATTAGTTTCCTCCTCAGGAGGAGTTAGGACAGGGTGCTTCTAAAGACATTGACTAAAAGAAAATTTGAAGCTTTCTAGAAAAATTAAAAACAAAAAAAAAAAAAAAAGAAAAAGAAAATCTTATGCAGAATTACAGCCTCACCTTACACCAAATTGTGCAAATATGGAAAAATAAAATAAACAAAATCAACTCGGCGCTGGTCAGACCTCATCTTGAGTACTGTGTGCAGTTCTGGGCTCCCCAGTTCAAGAGGGATGTTGAGCTGCTTGAGAGGGTCCAGAGAAGGGCAACGAGGATGGTGAATGGACTGGAGGGTAGGCCCTATGAGGAGCGACTACAGGAGCTGGGACTGTTCAGTCTGGAAAAGAGGAGGCTCAGAGGGGACCTCATTGCTGTTTACAACTACCTGCGGGGAGGTTGCAGCCAGATGGGTGTGGACCTCTTCTTCCAGGCTGACGACACCAGAACGAGAGGGCACGGCCTCAAGCTATGCCAGGGGAGGTTCAATCTTAACATTAGGAAGCAGTTCTTCACAGAGAGAGTAATCGCATATTGGAATGGGCTGCCCGGGGAGGTGGTGGAGTCACCATCCCTGGAGGTGTTTAAGAGAAGACTGGACGAGGAGCTTAGTGACATGGTCTAGCAGGGAGGTGTAGGGCTGGATGACGTTGGGCCCCTTCCGGCTCGGAGTGGCCTGCTAGACTGTGAGGGATCTAGGCTGGTGTTATGCCCTGCGATGTGCTCTCGGTCTCCCTACGGGTGTTAGATGGTGAGTTGGACTAGATGATCCTTGTGGGTCCCTTCCAGCTCATAATATTCTGTGATTCTGTGATTCTGTGAACTCCCAACAAAAAAACCCAACATTGGGTGCACCATTACTAGGGTGCTTTTTTTTCCTTCCCCCCCTTCCCCTTTTAAAGCTGTATCTCCTTGTCAAATTCTAAATAAAAGCTGTAGGTTCATTTTTAATTCATTATTATATTACTATATATACAATAGCTTTACTCAAAGAAATATGAGTCAATGTACCACCTTTTAAAATATATTTTCAAGTCTTAATTCGAATGTTCTGTAATATTCAGAAGTAGAGACCTGCCAAAAATTATATGCACACAAATCCAAGCAGTGAAGCTATCATCAAGAAAGCCATCTCTCCCAAGTCTTTTTGAACAGTCAGGTGTATCAATTTGCAGACCATTCTGATCATCCTCCAGAGGTTCACTCCCCAAAGCATCCTCTGGCTCACAAGTGTTATCAAGTGGGACCTTAAGGCATTTTCAGTGGGCCTGAAAGTACATGGGAAGCAAACAGATCAGAGAGCACTGCACGGAGAATGTTAAGGGTAAACTGAATTCATGTCACAAAGCATTTTAACTATTTCAACGAGTCTAACCTGTGGGCATTTTGCTGTCACTAAAATAAAAGACTATTTCCTAAACTTCAAATCTGAAGAACAGAATGTTAAAAAAGCACATTAAATAAACCAGCGCCAGCAGCCACTACAACTTTTTTTCAAATCTGAGTGAAAGGAGTAAGCGTATCTATTACAGATCACATAAACCATATGAAAAACTCCCCACATCACAAGATAAGGAGTTTATTCAATAAAATTCATGTGTACATACCAAGATAAGTCTTATTTAAATTGTGTGGAGCCACAGAAGCAAGGTAGGTTTGATAAATTAAAGTTGGATCTTACCACTGTGCTGACCCTCCTTTCTCACTTGCGCTTTTAGTCCCTGGACAACTGAGTGAACTAATTTTATTTACAGTGTAAGTCATCCTCCGACTGAGAAGGACAGCACTACACCTCTCAGCAGAGCAAGTTCAGTACCTTATTTATAGTCCATTTTTAATTATTTAATTTTCATAACTCACAGCGAAAAAATTAGCTAAAAAGACAGGCAACTTAATTGTCCTAATTTTTTGCTCTGCACACCCAGGGGGGAAAATTCCCTGGCATTTACTATGACAGGAATAAAAAGTCAATGCTATCCTCAAACTGAAGAGCATATGTGGAAGCTACTTTAAGAGTATGATGTTACATCACTACAATACCCAGACTGCTACTCAATGTTTGCTGGACTGTTAAAGAAAAAATAAACCTACCCAGGGAGCTCTAACACACATACACATACTTCTTACACAGAAGATAATTTTTTATTACAGAGTTAGGAAATGAGCTCTATTGTGGAGTGCCACCTTTCATCTAACTATGTAAATCAAATCCGCACTTAAACGTCCACATAAAGAAATGAAGACCCCTTTTCCAAACTCTAGAAGGAGAATATTAATTTTCTTTTTTGCTGTTTTTTTTTTTTTATGGGAGTATTTTTATGTCTTTTTCTGTGGAAAAGAGGAGTAATACATACTATACATACTCAACCTTTGTGAAATATCAATTTAATATAAGATTAACTAAGAATTGCTGAGCAACACATTAGGAAGCAAGGACGTTCCAGAGAAGCTTTCATTAAATTATGTAAGAATCAAAAAATTGACCAGTTTGTCGACATTTTAACCAGACTAACCTTCCCATTATTATGTCTCTGTTTCATAACATAACTGTTTTCTGGCCATAGTTTTAAAACTAAATCGACTATTTTAAATGACACTAAAGCCCATCCGATTTGTGAAATGCTATTTAAACTACATCATCTTCAATGTTCCAGAATTAAAATATCAAATGGCAATTGGTTCATGTCATTTAGACTTTCCACCCATTTGCACTAGTGATCCAAAGCAGAGAAAAAAAAAGTCCACAATTTTTCCTGTCTGAGCCTTGTCTTGGGGCTTGAGATTTCTGGCTAATTGGTCTTTTTGATAGCTACGCTCCTATCACACGCTTTTTTCATTCTAATGAGTTTGGAAATTTTAAAAAAATTCTCATTAAAACCAAGTTGCAACAGAAAGGGAGCCTGGTTCCATAATAAAGGAAAAAGTGCATTTGAAAATGCAAGGAAAGTTGTCCGATGCTTTGAAACAAATTTACTGCAAAATTTGATATGTATCTCAAAATATCTTCTTTTAATACTCACCAGGCATAAATGGAAATCTTCAAAAGAACTTAACATTTCTTCATCCTAAAAAAGCACACTGAAGGCAGACACTAGGAAAGGGACTGAGATACCTGTGCAGCCTTCCTTCCTACATTATAACACAGTGCAGGAATGTTGTGTTCATGGAGGTATGGATGGGAGGGAACATCATCCAACCAGGAAGCCTGGAAAGAGGAGGAGAAAAGCATGAGAAATAACAGCAAATAAACTTTGAATCTTGCATAAAAACTGGAATATTTGATTATAGTGATATTCTTGAGTGGTCCAAGTTGTAGTGGACAAAAACCAAACCAAACGCTTTTATCATTTAAAAGAAAACTAGTTGTTTGTTTTTTTTTTTTAATTCCATGGCACCAAATTCCAGACTTTGATATAAGAGCCTGATGGTTTTCTCATAACAGGAGAGCTGTTCTCAGAATAAAGTTCATCCCGAAGTCTTAGATGGAATTATTCAGCTTTCTGAGTTCTTCCCGTACCTAGTTCACAGATTCACAGAATATTATGAGTTGGAAGGGACTCACAAGGATCATCTAGTCCAACTCACCATCTAACACCCGTACAGAGACAGAAAGCACATCCCAGAGTGGTAACACAAACCTAGTTCCCTCACAGTCTAACAGGCCACTACGAGCCGGAAGGGACCCACAGGATCATCTACCCCACAGCTAGACCATGTCACTGAGCTCCTCATTGAGTCTACTCTTAAACACCTCCAGGGACGGTGACTCCACCACCTCCCTGGGCAGACCANTCCAGCCTGTCAAGGTCCCTCTGAAGGGCCCTCCTCCCCTCTGGCAGTGCAACATTTGCCCCCAGCTTGGTATCATCCGCAAACTTGCTGATGATGGATTCAATTCCCTCATCCATATCATCAATAAAGATGTTGAACAGTGCCAGGCATAACACTGACCCCTGTGGGACTCCACTGGTGACTGGCCGCCAGTCAGATGTTGCACCATTCACCACCACCCTCTGAGCTCGCCCTTCCAACCAGTTTGTAACCCAGCATAAAATGTTTCCGTCCAGTCTGTGCTTTACGAGTTTCTCCTGAAGCTTATTGTGTGAAACCGTGTCAAAGGCTTTGCTAAGGTCCAAGTACACAACATCCACAGCCTTTTTGTCGTCAACCAGTCGAGTCACTGGATCGTAAAAAGGAGATCAGGCTGGTCAGGCAGGATCTGCCTTTCCGAAAGCCATGTTTCCCTCATGAATTGTGAAAAGATCTCTTGCCCATAGGTAACACTTCATAATTTGATAGAGTTTTGAAGCAATTCCTTATTTCTTCTCCATAAGAGCAATTCACTTCAAAAATAAGCATTCTTTGCCCAAAATCACACTAAAGCAAAATGTATATCATCTAAGTGATGAAAACCATTACAAGAAAAGGCAGAACAAGAGAGAAACGAAGAAAAATCAGATAAAAGAAAGGTGTGAAGAACAGATTAAATAAGGGAAACCTATATGTCTTGGTTTAAAGACTACTATGGAATTTAAGTCCAAAAACATGAGTTGACAAAATACAGAAAAGAAAAATAATTCTTCTAAAAATATCTATATATACTATTAGCTAAAAAAAAAAATAGCTGTGTATATGTGTGTGGAAATAGCTGAAGATATACAAGGAAAAAGAAATGCAAGATGAAAAAGAAAAATAAAAAGAAGGAATAAATTTGTTTTGCTTTTAAAATACACACTGATTTTTTTTCCCATGAGTAATACTCTATGCTCATCAGTACCTCTTTCTGATAGATTTATATGCTGCATTTTTTTTCTTTTTCCTAGAACACCAAACTGTTTAAATGCTGAACTGGTCACACTTTGGTCTGATATTCCAAGACCTGGTCAGTAGTCAATACAGAGAATTCCTCTCTAGTATGTAAAAATAAATATTTATGTCTTACTGTACTAAATCTAGATTATCTCATGTTTAGTTTAACTATGTGTTAACTTGACTCTGAGACCATTAATGCAACAGCAAGTTTCCTAACTTAGCAAATAGCCTATATTTTACACTGGGGTTACAAAAACCCCCTCTTCTAAAACACATACTGAGACTAATAATAGACGCTGCAACGTCATCTCAGAACCCTGATGATGTCAAACCTCTTGAGCATCATATACAGTTTATGGTAGGGTATTATCACAATACTTCAATGGAATTACAGTTTTGTAACTGATCTCTCCTTATCAGTTAAAATACACAGAAACTGTGAAGTCCAAATACAGAGAGACCATAGGTGTGAATGATTGTCCTTGATTCTTTTCCTGCAACCATATTGCCAAGACCAAGAGTGATAAATGGCACAGCCGTTATAAATCGGCAATAGGGTCAGTGGAACTAAAAGCTGAGAGTTCAAAGAAAAGTCACCAAACAAAAGAATCTGTTGCTCATAAGAAAATGGGAATGGCCTCAGAGAGAGATGGAAGAAAAGCACAAACGTGACTGTGCCTGCTACCCACTTCTTGAGATGAGTATTGTTAGTGTTGTCAGGGCACAATAAAAATCAAACCTGACATTTACTTATGGCTCAAACATTGGAACTACATATGTGGGAAAAATAACTTTAGACCAAGAGCAGCCTCCAGACAAATAAATGGTCTTCCACCAGAACGAGAGGGCACGGCCTCAAGCTACGCCAGGGGAGGTTCAATCTTAACATTAGGAAGCGGTTTTTCACAGAGAGAGTAATCGCATATTGGAATGGGCTGCCCAGGGAGGTGGTGGAGTCACCATCCCTGGAGGTGTTTAAGAGAAGACTGGACGAGGAGCTTAGTGACATGGTCTAGCAGGGAGGTGTAGGGCTGGATGATGTTGGGCCCCTTCCGGCTCGGAGTGGCCTGCTAGACTGTGAGGGATCTAGGTTGGTGTTATGCTCTGCGATGTGCTCTCGGTCTCCTTACGGGTGCTAGATGGTGAGTTGGACTAGATGATCCTTGTGGGTCCCTTCCAACTCATAATATTCTGTGATTCTGTGATTCTGTGATCTCTAAAATGAACAAACTTAATATTTGCTTATTACTTTTAATTAGTTTTTATTGCATCTCTGCAATAACAACAACAACAAAATAGTTCTGTTTGAATATCTTACATAAATATTTGAACGAACAATAATGATCTAAAACCAGAGACATATATATTTGCCAGAAGATTCTTACAGACAGCATACGAGGAAATTCTGCATGGAACAGCCATTCACACTATCTGAAAATATTCTCCAGAGACATATATCAGGGCCAGCAATGAACTTATATACAAGAAATAATTGGTCATCCTCACTTCAGTATTACATGATGGATTAAATTCACCTATAAAATGAATGACCAGGCCACCAGGTCCAGAAGAACTTGCTTACCTTTAAAGACTAGAGTTGCAACCAGGGATAAGAAACACTGATCACAACATCCAGAACATTGTTAACATTATTTCAAATACCACTATTTTATGTTCCCCTGTTAAATCACTCCTTATCTTGGGACTTTGCCTTTGTTTTCAGCACTTGATTGCAAATAGCCTAAGTGTTCTTAAGTAAAACATGCATAAGGCAGAAAATGGGGAAATTAATTCCCCATCTCATTTGTTTATACAGGCTGAACAGTGTTTTTATGTGCTCATACAACATTGGCTAAATAAGTGTTTACTCCCTCGTTACAAACACTAAATGGGTAATTATTCAGTTTTTCACTAGTAAGTTACTACCCTTGGTTCATACAGCTCTTGAACTACAAATGGTTGGAGGTTAGGAAAATATTCCTGGGAAGTTTCACTGTGTGTTGATATTCCACACACTCTTTTGAAGTGGTTCATATTGTGGTGCATTATCAAAGTTGTAATGCTGGGCTATATGGCCCCCCATAACTCTGGGCCTGGTTACAGCCCCAATATTGTATACACTACACATGCTGCCTTTTTATATAGATGTACATTTTGACGTTTTTCACCCTATCTAAGGTGGTTAGTGAGGGAATAAAGGAAGGAGGAGGCAATGAAAAAAGATGAGAGAACAAGGCTGAAGTCACATGGATGTCTTCCAACAGATGGATCTACAACAGGACACTGGTTTCCACTCACTGAAAAGACAATCAGTTCACACAAGTCCACTTTGACATCTCGCCATCACCTAACACTTTCGTAGCTCATTTAGTGGGCACTGCATTAATTTCATACAAGAATGTATTTTTAATACACTGGACATGTACATTTAAATTACCTGTACTTCACTGTGGGTTTTTTTTTTTTTTTACTTCCCTCCTTTTGCAGTTCCCTCATTCTCTCTCTTCTTGGCCACCTGGGCACATGGCTGCCTCATGTTCAGTCAGCTGTCAACCAGCACCCCCAGGTCCCTTTCTGCCTGGCTGATCTCCAGCCTGAAGGGTGATGAGGAAGATTTCTTACGAATCCGATTTAGACCAGGTTTCTTTAACTAGAAAATTCCCCATCAGTCCCACTCATACAAGGAAGACATAGGGCAAATGGAGAGCTATGGAGGCATCCTGACAATTCCCACCTAGAATCAAGTCTGCTGAAAGGAAAGCCAGAATTCAACTTCGGGGACATCTGGTTTCCCCCCAAGACATCTCAAACTCTGAGACAAAATTAGCAATTTTGAGATCAAAGATCAACCTCACTTGAGAGCTGGGACATCAGAAACTGGCAATTGTTGCAAGGCAAACACTTTGAAGTTCTTTACTTTTATTTAGTACAGCAAAAGTCCTTATCACTCGCATTTAGACCGCAGTGACTTTCCTCCAAAGTGCATGTTATACTGAAGCTCTCTTGCAAAAGACTCTGAACTTTATCTTGTATTTTGAGAATATTGCTCAAAAAGATACAATTTGGCACTTCAAAAGAGACATTTGACTTGTCCGTGTCTCAAATGATTGGCCATTATAGCCCTTGAGCAACTACAGCTTTGGGAGCATTTCAAAGAGAAATATTCCAGCATTTGGTATTAGAGTAAGTAGTTTGAGCTACTGCAATTCCCATTATCATTATCTTTGCAAATGTACTGTACTAATACTCAGTGAAATGCATCCCTTAATTTTCTCAGTCCTATTTGTAAGCTGTGGTACCCAGCAAGGCTGATGCTTAAGATGAAGAAAAGGTGGTTTAATACATTTCTTTTCATTAAATTTGAAAAAAATAATAGCTGAATCCATTTTGTGTAGTAATAGGTAAAAAACAGCATGAAGTTCTTTAAGCTTGTGTTGAAATTTAACCTGTTTTTCTTAAGATAACTACCATTATCTTCCAACTCAATGAAATATGTATGTGTACACTCAGACATATGGATGTCAATGCACACAGACAAAAGTTGTGGTTTGTTTGGGTTTTTTTTATTTAAGTGATGGCATGTGAAAAACACATTTTAGCGTATCCATACGTATGCTCTGAAATCATTTGCCATATTTGAAAAGCAAAAAATCCCAACCTCAAACTGAGAATATTTTTCTCCAATTCATTTATACCCTTCATTATGCATTATGTTCTCAGACATGCTCCATCCGATTTAAAACCACCTAGCAAGGTTACCATGAGGAACAGAATCAGGTCAGCACATTAAACTAGTTTTTTTCTTTTACCACAGCTTCCAGGCAAATTTTCAGGTTTTCCATGTTATTTACAAGGATGATAAGAAGGACTTGTCTTTTCTACCTCAGTGATTTATTTTTCCCTTATGCAAATATGGTAATTCTTTAGAAGCTGGTTAATTAAGTCTTCTAGTAATAACAGTAGGATCTTGACAGAAAAACTTTTATTTACCAACCTTATAAAAAGTCTATCCTTTTCTGTGATTCTGTGATTCTGTGATCTTTCAGAATCTGACTTTACTACTACATGAAGTGCTAAATAAGAACAATAATTCTTACAATAAATTAGACAGTCAGTGTCTGACACCCCAAGATACATCTGCAAATACAGCAAATGCTTTTACCAAAGTATTTGACAATTTGTTATAAAATATTTATGAAAAGCATTTGCATTATCAGAAGTATCAAAAGTTAAGCTATTATTAGAAATAACTCGGTGAAAAGAGGGGCTCTTAAACACACACCTACTACTTTTGTCAAATACAATTTTCGTAATAGCAGTACACTCCCACACAGTTTTGCTCAGAGATGAGGGAAAACGTGATCTTAGTTCAGAGAGATTGCTATTTTTTTTTAAACTATGTGTTTGCATTAAAAACAGAACTATGTAGATGTTTTTCTGAACACCATTAAACTTAATCCCAACCATGAGGATTCAATATTAGTGTCCAAATCTTCAATTTCCTTCTATTAAGGTATTTTACACTTGGACTAGGTGGACTCTATTCATAACCTTGATATCAATGAACCACGTGGTTCTCTTGAAGAAAGTTGTAAGCTCTTTGTAAGGAGGCTTTCAATAATTACTGTGGGGTTCTTTTATCAAAAAACCCTGATAAATCTGGGGTGGTTACCCATATTCACCCAGTTTATTGTTAGAGGTGTCATGGCTTTAGGTAGTGCATTTACAGGAGAATCAGTTGCTTACAAAAGCTTTTTGACAAGAAGAATTTCTGTAGAAAAAATCCAAGTAGTATCAGATTTACATGAAATGACAAAGTGGCAAATGCACAAATATGTTCCAAAAGATACTTAGGTAAAACCAGAGGCATCTTCTCCAAGAGTGTGGTCTTCTCCTATGGGTGTATTATTTGTGTATGTACGTATCCCATCAGGCCCAGCAAAAAATTCAAACCTCATCTAAACTGTAACAGTGTATGCAATCAAGGAACATGTTCTACTGCAAAGATGCTAATATTTATTTCCTCCAATGTCAGTTGGAAATTTGTTAATTTTTTGCAGCTGAAAATGTCACACCAGCAGTCAGTCATACACACAATCAGACTTTAGGTATCAGCTTTATATCCACGCTGAGAGTAACCAGAATAAAAGTGGTGGGGTCCCGAAAATAATGACTACAAAAAAATCTCACCACTCCTGTTATGGCCTAAACGTGCTAAGCAGCTTTCACAACTTGATACTTACTGTAAGACTAAACCAGGACAGAGTCTTCCCTGGGCTGCTTTTGCTTACTTTTAGGACAAATACTTTTTTTTTAGTTACTTGAACTTACAGAGTTCAACAAAACAAATACCAAACAAACAATAAAAAAAAAGAAAAGAAAAAGAAAAAAATGAAATTCTTCTTATAAAACCTGTTGTTACATTGATATCAAAGTAACTATTCACTTGCCTGGAAAATCCCTCAGGCAAAATCTTACCTTATGTGGAAGAGACAAATTAAACCCACATTTGCAGTTTGAGACTTTTTTTCTTCCAAGGATGAATTTATCTCTTTTCAGTTCAGTACCTCTGTGCTCTCTTCTGACCTAATTTTGGCTGTAACAAATGCCAGAGTTTCAGTGGAGTCACTTGAGCTCCTGTAAGAAAAGAACTGAAGTAAAAAATGAATGCACTCAACTTTCCTGCTTTGACAAATTGCTTGTCAGGACACCAAAAGCCTTGCAAGGCTATAGGTGAGGTAAAGCCCCAGAATGACCATTCTTTTTGACAAAATTGCATTTTGGTTTTCTACTAATTATTCTGTATTAAAATACGGAAGGTCAAGCTCATTCAGAGTAAGTGGGTGTATAATTTATACAGGTCTGATACAGGCTGTTTTATAGGATTCATTCCCAGGGGCATTGAATGACCAGAAGACACACAAATTAAATTTCAGCCTTGGTTTAGGCAGAAAAAAGACAACAAATGCCTTTTACCGAGACATACTGCAGAGCACAGCTGGCCAAAGAAGTTTCTCAATTTAACTACTTTCTATTCTTTCCCTAGCAAAGCACCTTGTAGGAAATGGTTTTCACTTCCTGATAGAGTGTCAACAAAACACATGGAACACTGAACACCTCCTCTTGCAGAAATGGGCAGCAAACAATCACAGAAGGAGCAGAGTGGCTTTCCATCCCAAACCTTCTGGTGGATCCCAAGGTGCATCAGAGGACACACCAAAGTCCACATTGCAGGATGAGGCAAGGCAGGGAAGCCCAGACTCCTCCAGCAATAGAAACATTAAAAAGGCTGTATTGGCCAGAGACAAAAGCTCTTCCAGCCCCATACCCTGTCCCAAATGCTATTCTAGGGGAAACACTAAGGCAAGTACACTGTGATTTTTCCTCTACTGTATGTGCTCAGCTTCTAACACCCTTCAGGCTTGGGGTTCCAAAGCCAATAAACACATCTTTTCAAGGCTACCAGCAACATCAGGGGCTCACTGCTCACCCACACTAAACCCCTCTTGCATTTATAGGACTCATTTATCTCTATTTCAACAGGAGAATAGTCCCTCCAACAGCAAAAACTACAAGTGGTGGGGAACACTGAAGAAATTAGATCAGATAATCTCAAGGCCATATAACATATGAAGAAGAGTCTGTCTCCAGAAACTGTCCCAAAGCATGTGACACCTTATCAAACAGTTGCTGTGGGGGCCAACAATATGTGACTACAATTAAAAGTATGTGACTACATGATATATAATCTTAAGCCTTAAGATAATTTAATAAATATATTAATGAATTATTTTTTTATAGTAGAAACTTAACCGAGCTGTGGTACATTTATACCATGACCAGGTTCATTGATTCACTGCAAATGCTCCAAAGTAGCTTGAACCCAACACAAACATGCAAGTATATTCTGAGGTCTCAGTTTGCTGAACAGGAAAATGTTTCATTGCTTAGTTAGGACCAAGAAAGATAAGCCCAGTTCCATCTCATATTAGCGAAAAAAACCTCATAAGATCCTTTACCTGAAGCATATGATAATAAAAATTGGCTTTACACTGCTAATGAACACTCACTTCATATTAGATAAGCAATCAGAAGAGCAAGTTTTCCTCTGTTAGAACTACTCCATTTTTTCTAGTGTCTCCTCAATCCTATGGAAAAAAAAGAAATCAATAAATAACCTTGGTTTTAAGAAACAGGATTATCAGGTCTTTAATCTAATAGTAAAATATAGTATTGTAGACATATTAAATTTTCCAGTGTTTCCCAAGCCTACGTGACAAAATTCCTTGCTGTCTTTTAACAACTGACTGGAGCACTGAAAAGTCAATATTTAATAGTACATTTCAAGTCTGGCTTTCAAATGCCCAAGTAAACAGTTATTTAAAAAAATCAAGATTTAAAACCGAACAGCTACAGCTCCTTCAAACTTCATTATTGTACGTTCACATGACTACTGCAAAACAGAACATCCACTTGCATTAGAGATCATAAACTTGCAGATCTACCTAAAAGGAACACATTTGTGACCAACTTTACAGCAGACAGCTTTGATACATCCTATTGCTTCTTCATCTCCATTGCTTCATCTCCAAGCAAGTATTTGGATTTTCAATGGTTTAAGGAAATTAAGTGTTGTTTCCCAGTGTCAATCTCACTAAAGCAGTGTCTCTTTGAAAGCTCACCCTAAATGTAAAAGAAAAAGCAAAATAGACACAAATGCATTAATGATTAATATTCACTCTTGCACCATCCTTCCTCACTGTAAATATCCAAGACAAACACCCTGATCATGTGCAAATGAAACCCAAGATTCTTTTGCAGGGATGAGAGTTAAAAATTTCAGTGATTCATTCGCTTTTGATAGTAATGGTATCTTTTCTAATTATCTTTTCATACAATAAGAAATATAAACATGTATAAGAAATAGTAATCAGAATACAAGTGATGGAAAACACAGCAACAATAAATTCATAGCTTCATATTGCTGCCATTACATGTTTTCCTAGTTTTGGCACTCCTTTTATACAAGCTTTTTAGCTTGTGCTTGAATTGTTCTGGCACTTAAGCCTTTTCCTCACAGTGCTGAATAGGATTTTAGAAAAAGCAGTTGGGACTGCAACAGAGAAAGGAAAATAAAATCATGTCTTACCTATGCATCTAATGACTCTCTGTCTTCCACGATTGTAGCAATAACAGGATTTCTAAACGTGGGATTCAAAACTGCACATTTCCTCCAGTTCAGAGTCAAGCAAGGCATTTACTTCTGAGAACAGGAGGAGGGAATTACAGAGGTATATTCAGTCTTGTTTTGTAAAGCAAAATAGTAACAACCACCTCTGTCAGTATTATTGCTATTGACTTACAAAGAAAGCTAGAGCACTTAGGACCAGAAATTAATAGGTCTTAAGACAGTTAAGCCTCATTTTTGTTATTCGTCAGTGCCAGAGGAATCCCAGTAAGGCAACCGGCTAAGGGTTCTCCAGGGCAATTGCACAGCCCAGCGCCCAAGACCTTTGCAAGGAAGAATCACATTGGGCCTGTTTGTTTTCTGCAGCACCATCAGTACCGTGGCAGCAACTCTTGATTCACTTCTCTTCCTTCAAAACGTCTCAGGGGTTATGACATGGGAGTTGTCTCTTGCACATTTATTTATTCCATCTACTCCCAAGAGAAGTTTGCACAGTGGTTTGACCTGCTGCCACTGGGAGGACTGGAAAGCAGCTAATTCTAACACAAGTGATGACAGCAAACATCTTCCCCTTCTCTTCCTTCAGGAGAAGAGAAGTACAACTAAATAAGGTCTAAAAGCCAGGTCCTAGGATCAGTTGCCACTAAAAGGTCATTTCAACAAGGCTGTTTTGCATTGGTATCCAAGTTGCTGCTGCTGTTTGTGCAAACAGTGATCCATGGTAGTCATGCAAAAAGTAATGCATGAAACACATCTTACCTCTGGAATCTTACAGTATACTCCGGACACAAAGGCTTTAGCAGGGGCGGGGGGGAAGGTACAAATGAGAAGCTGAAAATGACGGCTTAAATCCACTTTTATCTTGAGCATTTGCCCCCCAGAAATAGCTCCTGTGTCCATTTGCAAGCCAGCCTGGGCACCACCTCCACCTGTAAGGGAGGCCAGGTGGCCCTGTGCTGATCCCAGGCTTGGAAGTGAGCCCAGGAAGAGCAGTGCCCTCCTGACTCAGAAGCAATCCTGAGTGGGGCTGCACCACTGTGGGGCCCGGTGTCTGCCCAAAGGACAAGCAGCCACCGATCCTCTGATCTACTGCTCTCCTGGGGCCCTGGCGCCAGCTTGACACTTTGTGTACAAGGCTTCTCTAGAATTTTACGAATCTTTACAACGCCCTCATATGCCAGTTCACAAGTGAGCAGCACCGGGCAGTGCCAATGCCCCACCCCACAGGGCGTGCCTGTCCCTGCCCTCTGAGTCCTGACACTCTGTGCATGCGCAGACAGGAAAATGCCAAGAAGAAAGGAGGGAAGATTATGGTGTATTCTCTGCAAAAATCCCCATGAAGATGTGAGGGAGTGAAACATGAAGCACAAAGTAGTGAGGGATTACTGTATTAATTTTGCCAAGCTCAACTCCTCAAAAAATCTTCAAATAATTTTAAAAGTTGCATGTTTGCACAGGTCTGATTAACTTTGAATTAAAATATTGACTATCAGCTTTTGAGATCGAATCACTGAGCCCTTGCAAACAAATCTGCTTGTGTGACAACCCACAGCCACATGTTAAAAATGCGAGACTGAAGGCTTTTGTCTTTTTTCTGAACATACAGTATATTCAATTTTCTTCTTTGTGGAGGAAGAATCAGAATACACACACAAACACATGCATATATATATATGAATGTTTATATATAGATACACAAATTTTTGTGCCAATCCCAAATTACAGACAGCAACATTCTGTCTGATCTATAGGAGGCACAGATGAAGATAGATTTGACAATACATAATCTAGACTTTTTTGTTCTGATATTTTTAAAACATATTTTCAGTTTTCCTCAGTGGTAAAGGAGCATTCAATCAGCTTATCTGAAAGCTCATGATTCTAGAAGTAAGACTCAACATCCAGTCCGAAATACAGTCCTCAAACACATGGCTCAACTCTACTTTTCTTCTATTTCTTCTCAGCTTCCCTTCCATACGCGAGAGAGAACACATCTTTCTCCACCCTGTCTTTTAAAGTAAAAGATGTTCAAGATCATTATTCAGTCTTACCATCAATGATTTTAGTACATTAACAGCAGAATTATTCTTGCAGCTGGGGTTTCAAGAATATACTCTAACGCAAACCAGAAGGTTATGATGAGACTACACATCTCCAAGTTTTGTGTTCCTCCCTGTCTCAAGTGAGGTCGATTGCTGCAGGGCTGTGTTTGCTTGGGGATACTGGCTCATAAACCATGACAGACAAAACTTGACTCTCCAAAATATGAAAGCATATTTCCAAAATGTGTATAACAAGTCTTTACAAGGAATAGGGTGGGAATCTATTCTTCATATTTTTGTAACTCCTCATTATATAAGCACATTAAGATTTTTTTCCAAGTTTGTGTAATTTCAGGCTGTACAGGTTACAACTACATATTCCCACTGAACATTTCTATAACATCGTAAACTCTGCTGAATGAACCACACAGAATACTACAAGCTTTGATACATGAAGAGGGGATAATGTTGCACAAAGACAGAACTATAAATCAGGTCAGAAATCGCTCAGTATATTCTAGAAAGTCAAACTGCAAAATCAAGAACTATAATAACAGAAAATTATTTACTGCACACTTTGGTTCTGCAACAAGGCATACATATGGGTGGTAATAATGTAAGGGCAAGCGAAGTACTGGGGTTTTTGAGTGTATTTTCATTCTTCCACAACTGTAGACAGCCCATTAAGAAAAATTCCATACCTCAGTCTGGCATTCCATAGCTACATGTTTCTCATTCCAGGCTCAACCCAGCAAATTTGCATAAAAAGAATAAATATCCATGTGATGAAAGAACCGAGTGTTACTACTGAGTGTATTACTACCTGTATTAACTTCATCTTCAACTTCTGGCAAACCTTCTCTCTGAATATGTCACACTGAGTATGACGTACAGCTGAAAAAGTTACTGGTGCTTCTCAGCAAAGCATTTGGAAGGAGAACTACAGAAAAAGCTCAGCACAAGAGGCATGACATATTTCCTGCTATTCTGTGCCAGGCCTTTCAGAGCTCAGGCTAACAGCTGAGGAGTGGAGTCAGCCCTCAAGGTTTGGGAAGTGACAGAAGTCCATCGTCACCAGGCTGACAGCCATGTCACGTGCTACCAGCAATGCACAGTGTGACATGTCCAGCAAAGTCGTGCTGAGCTATGTGGAACATTGTCTTTGGTCAAGAAAGCAGCTGGAAGGAGAGCAGCAAGTACAGAGCAGCTGCAGCATTAATTAAATCCGACAAATGGCAGCTCTTTAACATGAACACAAAGGGCCTAGTACTGTCCTCTATCCTCCAGCTCTCACAGAGCTCGTCATAACTCACAAGCCATGGGAAAGTAATTATTATGGCAAGAAAGAAAAATGCAACAGGTCTTGAGATCTTGGGTGGAGGAAAACTCATGAAGACATGCTACAGCAGACCCAAATTCCATCCACCTTTATGGCTTTGACCACAAGTACATCTAAACATCTCAGGTTATCCCTGACATGCTAATATAGGGATATTTTGGCCTTGCACATATGGGACTGCATAGCACAGAGGAGCAAATACTGAACAAAGCTTTAGATTCATTCAGAATGAAAATGTGCCAACAAACTTGGTCAAAAACACCAATCACACCTTACAATATATCCAGAAAATAACATGATGCTGCTTTCTAACTGTAGACACACCTCTCCCCTCAAATTTGGCCAGTCCTTCTCAGTACTCTGTAAAGTCCATCTCAAGGGTTTGTGTAGGAGGAACACCTTACAGTCTGTGGGATGAAGAAATGCAATATATGCCACAGGAGAGGCAAACACAAAGGCAAGACAGAGTCAGAGGACTAAAAAATCCTCCCTTTGAGGACAGTTTTATTTCTTATTCAGCCTCCTAGTAAAATCCCAGAGTGAGAAGTGATGCAGAAGGTAAGGCAGCAGCTACCTGGGCACACACCCAGACCAGTGTTACCTGCGGAGAATGTCCACATCCTCTCCAGCATCTCTGTTATGGCAGAGTAGGACCACAGAGTTTTCCCCTGCCCTCCCTTCTCCAAGGAGTGACCTGATCCTGCCTGTCCTCCTCTGCTTGTCAGCCCTGCAAGCGGAACAATAGTTGGCTGCACATTAGCTTGGAACACGATGACATACCATTCTGGATAGCCTATTTAAAAGGTTAATAACTTTTAAAATCCAATTAGAGAGCCTAATTAGCTAAAGAAATCATTGGTCTGCCTACTAAATCTCAAACTAGGTGAGTACAATAACGATTAATCTCTTTCTCCTTTTTCAGACAGCAAATAGAATGCTGGAGCCCTCAAGCATCTCTGTTTTCAGGTAGGCACCACAATGACCTCAGCAAGTTCTGGTCTGAACTTCAGAGCAAGTTCAAATCCAGCAGAGAAGCTCAAGTCACAAACCTTGTCTTCTACTGTCATGATTCAAGTATCATAACGCTGACACTTTGATCCTGACAAGCACTGCCACGTGTGCTATTTTTGCCTTTTTTTTTTTTTGAGCAGGTAGCATGGCACATTAGGTCAACATTTTCTGATTTGCTAGGAACTGCAGCAGCAAAAATATGGTGACCAAAATTATACACAGGAATTTAACTTCTTCACTAAAGTATCTCCATGGATTTTTTTTCTTTGTGACTTTGACCAAGCCAGATCTTACATCCACTTCTTCACATATTCACTACACATATTCACTTCTTGACATATACATGCTTTCAAAAAGGCAATAAATTAGCCAGGTAGTTATAATTCATTAACTAATTAGTAATCAACCTGCCCTAGGCATCCAATTGAAATCTGATTTCACAATTTCATAAACTGTTCTTTCCCTTTCCTGCTATACATCACTGGCAGACATTAAAAAATATATATAAGTAAAATCACTATTTCCATAGAAACTTCAACCAAACCAAAATAAAATAACCTGCAACAAAAACCAAAAAATGTCCTGTGTATGGCTATCCTGAATCTGTCCTTTATCGAGAACCTCACAATATATCAGATTAAACATCTTCTAATAAGCTATCCTCAATTCTCCTGTTTGCAGTCACTACAGGGTCTCAGAAAGCCCCACTAGTGTCATAGGAATGCCAAGACCAAAGGTAATTTCAGAGGAAAAGGACTGGTCGCTAAGAACACCACACTAGCCATCACAGGCTGTTTTAAATTTAGAAAGCAGTTCAATGAACAGCCCCATGAACTGCAGCCACTAACAAGCTACTGAAATAAGCCCCTACGCTAAACTAGTCCTTAATCACTTCAGGTTTTCCCGGGTAAAATCTACACCTCATTTGCAGCTGCCAAGGTAAGAAACTGATTGTTCAGATTCACATGAAGACATCAGCAAAAGCATAAAATTATTTTCCTTTGCTGCAGCCAGATGCAGGTATGAAGTATCATGAGAGAAAAAATAAACAGCATCCCTGGGACCTCTTATGAGCCTTTCCACCCAGGCACAGCGTTCACTGCTGGGAGGGGGGGGGGGAGAGGGAATCAAATTTATAAATTTATTTACACACACCTCCTCTAAGAACAGCTTTGGGGGTCACTCAGGAACAAAGTGGGAACAAATCTCCAGGAGCGGCGGAAACGATCCTTGGCCGCCCCCAGTCCCTCAGGGTTTGCTACGGAATTACGGAGTGGGTTTGGTTCCGAAGGGACCATAAACACTGTCTCATTTCAACACCCTTCCACTAGTTTGGGCTACTCAGAGTCCTGTCCAGTCTGGCCCTGAACGCTTCTAGGAACGGATCCCACAAGCTTTCTCGGCAGCCCACAGTTCTCATCACCCAAAGCCAGAGTTCAGTACTTTCAGTAAATCTCTACAGTCTGAAGAAATTTAAAACATATTTTGGAATTCTTTTTTCCACAGCCTTCCTATGCAGACAAGTAGTATCCGTCACTAAGGGAAGCACTCCTGCTTTTCCCTGAGCATGGCAGCACTTTAGTCCTTAGCAGTTCCCATGTTCTGGGACATCGCGGCATCAGAGGCCCTGAAGGGATCATTTTCAGCATTAGACTTCCCAGAAAACAAAAAATGAGAAGCATAAAAGCAAACTAACCCCATCACATATAAAACCCACAGACTCTGTAAAACCTGCAATATAAAAGCACCGTCAATAGTACTTAAAAGACAATCTGTCCAAATTAATGCATTCATTTATAATTATTTCCTACACAGGCCAGTGGAAAAGTTCAAGAAAAAAAGTAAAAAAAAGAAAAAATAATGTACACTGCCACTGAACACTTCAGTGCAAACTTCCAGATTCTTAGTTGAGGGAGATGAGCCATTCAAGATAAGAAATAGAAACCTGTAAAACACTGTAATACAGTAGGAAAAGTTCGGTCAAAACTGAATAAATATGAAACTTCAAGTATGTGAGCTGTATTCTTCATTGTTAGGCTGTTGCCATGTAAGATTTTCCAGACTGCACAGATTTCAGTTTCAGCATATCCATGTTCATTTGCAACCTGTCTGGTGTCATTTTAACCCATTTGCCTTTTTCTGGTGTTGGAGGCCTACTACTAACATTGAAAAAAAACTTATCATGTAGAAGTAGCTTTCCACATGTAACTCAATAATCTCCTACACAAGCCTGCTGTACCTGCTGTTGGGACATCTGCTATTAATGAGAAGAACCATGAAAACTATTTCATAGCAGCACACTGTTCTGGTGTCAAAGAAAGCCTAGTGCCAAGTCTAACTGTACCAGGAGGGACACAGAGCTCCATCATTACCTTCAGGGAGACCACTGATCACCAGAGGAGCTTTTCCATTACAATCTCATGGCTTTTAATGCTGTCCAAGATGGGCGCAATACCAAAATTTATAAATTATCATAGAATCAAAGACTCAGTAATGTTGGAAGGGACAACCTGGTCAAACCTCCCTGCTTAAGAGAGGTCATTCTAGAGTACATTGCACAGGATTGTGTCCAGATGGATCTGGATTATCTTCAGTGAGGGAGACTCCACACCCTTTCTGGGCAGTCAGTTCCAGTGCTCTGTCACTGCACAGTAAAGAGGTTCTTACCCATGTTCAGCTGGAACTTCCTGGGCACCCGTTTCTGCCCATTGTCTGTTGTCCTGCTGGTTGGGACCATCCTGACACCTCCCTTCAGACACAAACAGACATTGGAAGAGGTTCCCTCCCATTTGTCTCTCTCCAGGATAAAAAGGCCCAGCTCTCCCAGCTCTTCCTTGTAAGAGATGCTCCAGTCCCTTAATCATCTTCTTCACCTTCCACTTGATCTGCTCCATGAGCTCCATGCCTCTCTTGCCTTGAGGAGCCTAGACACAGTAGGCCAGATGTGCCTCACCAAGGATAAGTAGAGCGGCAGGATCAACTCGCTTGAGCTGCTGTCAATGCACCCCAGGATAACATTGGCTTCTTGGCCACAAGGGCACAGCACTCATTTAATTCTAGAGAAATTTTTGTGGTGTCACGACAGAAGTTTCTTGTTACCAGGAACTTCTTTTCAGGGGAAGCGTTACTAGTGAAAGGAGGAGAAGGAGTCATGTCCTGCAAAGTCCTCTGAATCAGTGAGCTGAAAACAAGCAATTACTGTAGAAATTTGAAAATTATGTAAAATTTGAAGGGAAGATATAGATTGCCAGGAGTCAAGTCAGTCAATTACAGCATAGCTGAGACTATTGAGTGAGATGGATTCAATGGAGTGCAGGTTTAATACAGGATCATCTAGTTCACTAATTACCTAGAAAGTGACGCCATGACTTCCCTCATCCAACAGGGTTTGTACACTAGAGAGACTTGAAAGGGACTTCAAAAGCAGTAAAAATAAGCTTGCAGGTGTGATGTTAAACAGAAGAGTAGCAAAGCAGGCACTCAGCTGAGGAAGCAGATGACTGACAGACTCAGCCAATGCACAAGCCTGGAGCTGCAGTACTGCCAATGACAAGGAAGCGAACAACCAGTGTGCAGTGACTCCTACAGAAAAGGGGTTTCTCCCAGCTGTTGCCATCCATCCCACTTCCAGAAGTGGCATGCCTGTCTCCTTACAGTTCTTGTCCATAATGCGCCTGTTTCCCTGTCTTCTTCTACCATAGGGAGCCACACTCCATCATCTCTCCTGGCCAAATCCAGCTTTGCCCAAATTGTTGAGAAGCTTTGAGCCTCCTCTGGGTAAAGAGCCTGTGGTCGATCAAACACAAGATGAGGGAATGCAGCAGCCTTCACTCTCCTGCCCTGCAGAAATCCTGATGGAGTATCTCAGTGTTCCTACAGATGATACCACCTGTCATGTCTTTTCTGAACTCTGCAGGGATCAAGGTTCATAATACTTTTCTTTAGAGAAAAAAAAACTTTTAAGAGGTTTTAGACTACAGTACATAGAAGTCCTCAACATTTACTCATTGTCCAGTACTTCCCAGTAGACACTGCTTGCACAGCACCCTTTTAGAGTTGTACATCACTTACAACCAAATTATTCAATCTTAACAGCAGAAATAACTCAAGACAAATTAAACATGGCTGTATTACTATTCTCTGCTCCTCTCTTAGAGCTTAACAGTATTTGGCAGCTACCTTAGACTTCTTGTAACTCTCTTTGCCACACATCTTTTCCTTAAAAAACACACAGAAAAAAACAAGCAACCAACAGAATTATAGTGTGTCCTAAGCCAAATACTTAGTTTCAAAAGTGTCTTGGCTGGGGAGAGTAGGGAATTAGACAGGTAAAAGCATAGGGATAACTGAGGACGACAACTGCAAATTTTCCCAAGTTCACTGAACTTCATAGAAAATTGCCATCGGAACACATCACACTTTCTTGCTTAAGAACTGACATTATGCGTTTACAAAACAAGCTCTTTAAAGCAAACAAATATACGTATACATGAATATAATATATAACAAAATACCCATAAAATTACCACAGAGCAGTGAAACATACACACTTTTGAATCAGTATTTTTATCTGTGTCCCTATTCTAGGAACAATGACAGGAGAATGAACACGCTATTCATGCAAGTGCCATCCCAAAGGAATTATGAGCAATTTTCATACTTACCAGATTTTACCTAGGGACTTCTACTTTCTTGGAAAAGATATGCAGCTTTCTATCTTGTGGGAAACTTTGTCAAGAATATTATTTAATTTCATGTTGTTACTAATTAAGTAAGGCATTTGAATAACAGCCTTAAACTGGAGCAAAGACAAGGGAGAAAGGGAGTAAATTTCTAAAATACAGCAGTGTAAATCTTTGCATGCATAGTATGTTGAGGACTGCATGCTGGTGGACATTGAAGCATCCTTGTTCAAGCACCTTGCAATAACCACGTAGCTAGAATCTCCATCAATACAAAGGGCTTATGACAAAGGTCATAATTCCATGTTCAAAGGCATTGGAAATTACAAGCTTTCCTTCAGAAATTCAAAGAGAAATTCTACGTGTTCCAAACCAGAAGTACTTGATCAAAACAGACTGTGAGCACCAAAGGGAGGAGGTACGTTTTTTGAGCACCAAACTCAACTTGGACTTCTCAGAACAATATTACCTCCCTGGAGGAATAGGGATTTTGTTATTTGATTTTGTGGGGACAGTTTATTTTTTGTTTTATTGGGTTTTTTAAGAATCTGCTTCATGAGATGCAAAAGTTAAAGAAACGAGCTTCATAAGGGGATTACAAGAATGTGTACTTGAGCTATTAAACATTACAAGTTTCTCAATTTCATAGACCGGGGTTTCTTTCAAAAGTCAAACTAACTTCATCCCTAAGAACACAGGAGGTTTCCTTCAAATTTCACTATGAAACACTGCCTTTTGCTTAAAATTCCTTTGACAAATGTTATTTTTTCCTAATCCATATAAGCTTACCAGGCTTATGCCATAATTCCTTTTACCTTGTGATCCTGTATTATCTATAACTTAAAAAGAAAAAAAGTATCTCCTCCTCTAACTCCCACAGGTTTCCCAAGCCCTTAGTCTACAGTTCAACTGTAAGTTTCACTGTTACAGATTAAGGTCACAGACAAAATCCAAGTTTTGTGTCTTGAAGCAAACTTACAGCAATCACTGCTCTTCCCTGGTTGCATATCCACAAAACACAAACGGGTTCAGGGAACGTTAACACAGACAATGAAGCAGATATGGTCCCATACAGTGAGAGGAAACACCCAGATACAGAACAGCTGGAGACATAGTTGCTTTATCTCGAATTTATGTTTTACAACGTGTTTAATAATTCAAGACAAAGCATAAGGATCAAGGAAGACTGAAGTAAAGATTATTGAGCGTGAGGAACAGCCTACACAGCCTAGATAGATAGTGCTGAGGTACAGTGTATATAAAACACCCCTCACACTTCTGAAGTGCTCAATTCAGAGTACTCAGTTGTCAGGCCCCAACAAATTATTTCCTTTTTTTTAGTTTGTTTCCTATGACAAGACATGGTACAGATAATATTTGCAGCTTAGTTAATTATCCAGGACTCTCCTATTTCAGGCTCTCAGATGCTGACCTGAGAGACAGCATGAGTGTGGATGGTACTACTTGGCCCACAGATCCTGCACTTAATGAGATGGAAGCAGAGGATTCATGGCTCCATATCACTAGCTCTACCTGGTAGTGAAGGCACAGTGGTTACACCACCTGACAGTGAATCAAAAACTAAAACTAGAAAACCTAGAAAGTGGATATTAAGTGAATTCAATGGAGAATAACAGGGTACAGGGAAATACAGAACGTGAGTAAACTGAAGAAATGTGGAGCAGAAACTTTATTTGAGAAGTACTTCAGTTAAGATACTATAGGAGCAAGGAAAGATGACCATATCCTAACCTTTATGATGAATCCATCCAGTGACCACCATCTTGAAAACAAGCCTTTCCCTTTATTTCCCATCCTGTGAGAAGGGAATTTGGCCCGATCTCAAACACCAGAAGGGAGATCAAGATGCTCATTCAAAGTACTGCCTCAAGAAGCCATTTCTGAGAAGTGTGAACCTCCTACAACTTACAGTAAAGATCTAAAAGACATGATGAAGAAAACTGCCAAGACCACGATTTTATGGGCACGACAACAAAGATGGAGCACACGTGTACAGCAGCAATGGACACAGCTGAAATGTTTGGGGGCTTTGCTCCCATATGGATGAGAACTGAAAGAGAAGTGTCAAACCCAGCTGGAAAATTCTGCTGATGGAAGTACAAATAAAGGAATATAGATACTGTTAGTTTGTCTATAAAGAAATACGATCCTTGCGATTAAAATGTTTCCAGTAAAGAGCTTATCCATCAAGGCCAGGATTCCAAAAGAACTTTAAGGACACGTTACATAAACTGGATATCAATCACATGAAAAATCATGGTTTCACTTGACAGAATCCCTCCCATTTGGAATTCTACCTACTGCATTTTGCTAGATCTAATTAGATGAAAGTTTTTTCCTATCTGTATTAATATCCTTTCTAGAAGCAATAACAGAAAAATGCAACCACTTTTCTCTCACTGCCACATTATTTTTCTTGCATCTTCCTAGACACAAAGCCAGATTTTATTTTTTGAATACACATTTTTGTTGGAAAATGCTGCATAGATGAGGTGATGATGGGAGGCTCAGATGGAGTGTGGTGCCCATGGCTCCAGGGCTGTGGGTTCAATCCCTGGGTGGGCGTTCGCTTGGGAGTTGGACTAGATGATCCTGTGGGTCCCTTCCAACTTGGAATAACCTGTGAACTTGTGACTCGTGCCTTGCTTAAAATGGGGCATTTTTCATCAACATTCTTTACCTTCTGCTTATATGACGCCTCCCCACAAATACCTGGATTCAGTTCAGTTTGAGAAAAGGAAACAAAAATGAAGAACATAAGCAACTACCATTGTCTCCTTTTATGGACCTTTACATTAATTGGGACAGTATTGGACTGTTCCTTTCTGGAGCTGCAATCTTCACAGGCATACTGGACTAGCTTAAAAATATTCTGAAAGTTATTTAGTTCAATCATTACCAAATTTTGGTATTTTAATACTTGAACATGAAGCACATGCTTTTGTCTTTGCTCATACCTCAGATTTTCTAGAGCAAGTCTGTTCACTGCATCAGTAGTTCACTGGAGCTAAGGCACAGATTGTCTGCAAAGCAACTTGATAATGAATGCCAAGTCTTTGTGTCAGATGTGATTTCAAATATCACCACATCTAATAAGTACAAATTGAATTCATCAATCCTCTTCACCTGTTCAGGTTAATATGCTGCTGCTCATGGTCTTCTGTTAGACTGAAACTAATGGATCTGCTATGGCAGCTTGAACTAGAAACAGCAGGAGTCTCGATACTACCACAGTATCAGTTAAAAAGTGCAGAAATAGGATAAACCAGCTGAGAAGACACGTGTGTGAGGAAGGGAAAAAAAGGCAATTAACTGAAAAAGGGCAGTGCCTTCAGAGTCCTCCAGAGTATGCAGTAACATCCAGGGGAAAAAAAAATCCACCATATACTTAACACTTAAAGTGATTTAGCAAATTATTTTTGGTTAAATTCACCTAATCTTTTTCTGCTCTATAAAGTGAAAAAACAATTAGTAAAAATCTCATCATCTCCATACTGAAGAGACAATCTACTTACATAGTTCTGTCACAGATTCTAAGGCAGCCAATGGACTTGGTGCTTTACTGCTCTCCTACTTGTATAGGTTTTGTGCTAAGCACATATAACACACTTATGTAAGTTTAGTGCTAGGCAACATGAATCCAAGATAGCAATCATCATATTGCAATAAAAAAGCAAAGTTTTTAAGACAAAATAATACAGTAACGACTTAGCTAAAGATTTAACTTCAGACACTTAACATATATTAAAATAGCAAAATACATATATAATTATTTCTGCTCGACTAGACAGACCTTCTCAATTCAACTCAAAAATGCAAGTCCTTGCAAAGGAATAAATATTTATCTCCAGTACTAAGAACTACAATGGATTATTTTCACACTTTAGGAAACACAGAACAAAATAAAACTCCAACAAAGATAACAAAAATCTCATCCTTTCTTGTTTCCTTTTATTTAAATATCTTAGGTATTTTTTCCAAATGAAATAATTTACTCCTCATTTTACCTTAGGAAGAGAGTCTTTCCCCCTGTGTTTGCCACAAAAGATTACACAGATGGGAGTAACTGGCTCTTGCAGAGTTAAAGGGAAGCTTTCTTTAAAAGCTTCTATGAACACTCAAACTCAAAACCTGTTAGCAACAACAAAATAGATTTGCTCTTTCATATTTAATTCTTCTTACTATTATTGAAGAAGGCAAGTGAGAAACTGATCTATTCAAAGTCTTGTTTGAAAACACACAGTGCTAAGGAGGCATATTCTTGAGCTTCAAATCAAAGTGGAACAGGTGCAAAACAAATCCTCTTACAATTTAACCTCTCTGATTTTATGATATGCATATCTTTCCTTGAAGAGTGATATTTCACACAGCAATAGTTTCAGACTTTAAAAAAAGTCTCCTGAACTTTTAAAAGTACAATTTTTTTTTAAGGAATTCAATAAAACAACTACATAGTTTGAAAAAGCATGAAGCAATGGAACACTGAAAACAGAAGAGGGCATACCTAAACAGATTTTGAATAGAGGGCCATGCTCTATTCACTGTATATTGTGATCCACTATCTTTCAAGAATGACCAACTTGTAAGTCTGATATGTACTGAGACTGAACTGTTTCTTACATATGAGGTGCTTACATTTCTGTTCACTGCATTTCTAAGTGGTTTAAACTTCATCACTCCTTTCCTTCCTCTGTGGCCTTTTATCAGTAGATATTCAAATAAACACCACCTGAAAGCCTGTAAGGGAAAGATGTGCCGCTCCAATAAAAACATACAAATAAATATTCACATATTTTACTGATCTAACACAAAATGTTCTCTATAAAGAGCAGGAATCAAAATAGTGTCAAGTAACAGGATTACCTAAGGACGCATTAAATCTCTTTTTCCACAAAATAATTAAGTTTCTTCATTAAAACCAGACAGTATTTCAGATCTACAAAACAAGTTAAATAGATTTTTTTTCCGCTTCCAATAGAAATTTCATTAGGACAGATAAAAGTTCTCCTTTGTTGCAACAATAGCAACCCATTTCAAGTATGGAATTAATGTTAAGGTTTTATTTCTGGTCACTTACATGATTAAAATACCAATTAAAAATGTATTAATCCTTAAGCTTCATAAATTCCATTTTTGTAAATCTTTATTTCCTCTACTTAAATAAATTTCTAGAAATTTTGCTCAGAGGGTGTAATATACTTCTACTGAAAATGCTTTCCATTTTTTACTCTAGTATTTTTTTTTCTGAGAATAGAAGGAAGGTGCCATTATTGTTTTGCTTCAGAAGCCAGTCCCTACTATTAGAAAAGACTTGGCATGGCCATTCACACACACAGAAAAGTGTTCAGGTGCAGTATCATACAGATCAGTGAAGAATATACAAAAAAACATTGTGTATAACACTGTGACAATTTTTCACTATATTCACATACATTAATGTCTGTCTGACCACCTGTAACTTAACTGGCCATAAATCCTGAAGAGCCTTGTCTATAAAATGGAGTAACCTATCAATATACCATATCTCTTCTAAAAATACCCGTATTTTACAATAATATACAAGGTATCTGCTTGCAAACACAGAAGTAGCCATAAATAAAACTTTATTCTTTCATATCATTTACAAGCTACCAAGTACCATGTATTTACACAGCACTGGACACTTAAAGTAGTTGCAGTCACAAAATGATCCAGACAGCTGTTGATAAAGTAAAGGATCTTAAGATAAAAGCAAAGTAATACTGTAACAGATAAATGGCAAAAAAGTAGTTTTGCCATAATGATCAGACTTGCATGTTGCATCAATTCTGGTTGAAATGACTGAGCGCCATGCGATTCTCAGCTTTAATTGTTTGCAGTCTGGCTAGAGTTTGGACAGTCATTTCTCTTTTGCAGTTATTAAAATAAAAAAAAAAGTTAAAAACTATAGCAGCAACAAGCAAACCCTGTGACAGGAAGGCAAGGTTTAAGAACTAAAAAAGTTTATACAATGTGCTTAGGAAGGTCGCAGAATTTATCTTCCGTCAGCTGGAGTTCGACTGAGTGACAACATGATTCGGGCGTATCTTTCACACAGTTCGTGTGTGGAGTAGGAGGGCAACTTTGGCGGGTCATTGAAACCTTTAATCTCTGTAGAACAATCTAGTAATTTTGGCAGGAAATCTGTCAGCTTTTCTTGCAAGTTGGCTGGAAATCAAACAAGAAAAATAAACATAAGCATTTACGTCTGCATGCAGAATTCTCCCTTTTCTGCCCAATGTAGACATTTTTTATTGGTGGGTGGGGAAAAGGAGGAGTTTCACTCGGAATAATTAACTTCTTTTAACCCTAACAGCAATAACCAGGACATACCAGTTCCTAGCCAGATGTTGACACAAATGCCCCTTCAGATGATTAACACCGCAAACGTTTTTCCACTAAAATACCACGTTTCCTTTACAGCCTGGTACCTCAGTGCAACACACGGAAAACTTCTTTATTTAAATGTTCATGGTATTATTGAAAAGTCAGAGTAGCTCAAAAAAATATTACCAAGGCACAAAACATAAAGGTTTAATTGCAGACATTGAAAACATCATGCTTACGAAAAAGGTGCACGAGGGGTTTTTACCTTAGTGAATAAATTACTTACGTTCCATTTCTTGTCCGAGGTAGGAACACCAACGGTTTCTCATGTCTTCCACAGCACCAATATCTTTCTCTTCCATTTCATCCACCAGTAGTAACGGCAAACATGGGACAATAAGCTCATTCATAATGATCAGGCCATTATTTACCTCCTGATCATCTCCCGATTCAAACAGTGCTGCAGCATGTTCATTTAATTTCTTCGTACGCCACCACAAAAAAGGAAAGCCTTTAAGTATACAGCATTTCACATCCTGCCATGCATCATTTTATCAATTTGTTTTAAAGTCTTCCTACAAACTTAACTGGTAATTTTTATTAACCACAGCTTCGTTTTAACATTTACGGCAATCATAAATATACTCTATGAATCCACTTGATCTTCTGCTATTCCTCAAGCCACTTCATTTCATACCTGCCAACTACAGCTTTGCAGCTGCTCTTTTTAAGACTGAGGTTCTATCACCTTCTTTTATTTTCTCACTCTTCACTAAGGAAAAAAACCCTTGTTTCAGGCAAGGCATCATCACTGTTGCTTTTTCCAATATTTGGCTGTCCATAGAACCATGGAAATGGGGTGTGTCTGCTCACCAACACTGTCAACCATTGCTTCAACCTAGTCCAGGCACAATGGCAGTGAGCACACTATTTACAATNTAATGTTTTCCCTTTTGCTGTTGTGTTTTGTCTTACGCAAGTCTAAATATTCAATTGTTTATAGAGGAAGGTTTTGCTTTTGTCGTACATGTTGGCAACATTTTTCTACTAATTAATTTTATTAAAGCTACGCAGCAAACTCAACTTTTTGAAACATATACTTGACCCTTGACTTACTAGCAAACATTCTCGTCTGTAGTGAGATATCAGCTCTCCGTCATGCCCTCTGTATGGGCCTTTGGACAACAGTTCTTTGTTATTCTGGTAAGCATAGATAAGGTAGAGCAAGGCTTCCATATAGCTGAAGTGAAGAAACAAAAGCATTAGATGCAACAACTAGGTACCACCTGCTTCAAGGTAACTAATGTGTTCTTCAAGGATAGCTACCTTCACCTGCTTCGTGATAAGTCCAGCCCTCCCCGCTGACCTCTTCATAATGTTGGGGGTTTTTTCTACCACACAATTTTGTCTTTTACACACATTAGAACAAACTATTTTATTATCAGGTTAGATCATTGCCCATGAAGGCTGATCCAAAGCTCACTGGAACTATCATCTCAGTCACTTCCAAAACAGCTTTGGATGAGCCTTGAGTATACATGAAAACTTAGTGTGCATTTATGTCACATTAGGCTTGAGCTTCTGATGCCGTAAGTATGTTGGTAGCATTCTACACCTCAGCAAATAAGATTTAAAGCTGTCACCTTACTTCTGAAACAAACTGAATTTTTTTAGCTTCACTAACTTGAAGTACCTCAAAATTTCTGAAGTATAATGTGATGGAAGAAGCCACCACAGCATTTTAAGAGCAGAAGTACTGTTAGATTGTCAGTATTTCTGTTTTTAATCTAAATGCAAACCTAATTGGTAGAGAAAGAATAATGGAAGACACAAGAATTTAACAATTAATCATCAACAGAGATCCCTTCCTGCACAGATTAACACTCTCTCCTCACACTACTGCAACAGCAGTTGCTGCAAACACCTGAAACACTTAATGCTCTGACTTAGAGAAAGCTAGTTATAACAAACAGGCACTGAAAGCAAATCCTACAAACAAGTAGTTCGATATCTCATGTTTATCACAACTAAAAAAAATCCAGGAAGATAAATTTCTTAAGGGAGTGGCTAAAGGAATACTACATTGTGCACTCACTCACTCTTAGTAAGAACACAAAGTTATGGTTAAAGCTCAAAGTAAAAACTCAAGGCTAAAGGTAATGCCTCTCAATGATGTAACCTAAGTGAAAGGCTACTTCAAATAGTAATGGCTCCTTAAAGCTTTACATTCTAATACCCCTGTTTAGAACAACAAGATGAATCCCAAGAACATAATTTCAGTATCTACTGAAGCTATGATTTCCACCATGAGATCTGGTCATAGTCCCTCTAACCCCAAACATTTATTGCCTAAGTAATAGAATTAGAGTCAGTTCACCAAGTTCTTGTACCCAAAATAAAAAACCTGTGCTTTCTTTTTAAAATACAGTCCTATTACCTCCTCCTCAAATCCATTTCTTTTACCCATGAAAACTCTTCACACCACTGGTCACCAGTAAAACCAACCAGACAGCTGAAAACTTAATGTAGGAGTAAAGGGGAAAAGATGATTGCGAGGGACTGGAACTGCTGGTTATAAAGCCAGAGGAGGAAGACCCTCTCCTTCCATTCTTAGTTCAGCTATTTGTGAAACTGCAGGTTGAAATGACAGTGCCAACAACTCAGTTGATCCAAATTAAAAGTACAGTGGTAGTAGTGGCCTTATTTCCAGTCACCCTCTTCCTGCTCCTTTGCCCAGTTTTGTGTGACCCTTTCCTGAAAAAACTTCCATTTAGCAGCAAGATTAATTATTTAGGTTATCACAACTGTACATCCAAGCTCAGATTCCTTAAATATACTGAATCTGAGGAATACAACTACAGTGTAAATCAGCAAACAGATTCATAGAATCACAGAATGGTTTCAGTTGGAAGGGACCTTAAAGATTATTTGTTCCAGTCCCCTGCCATAGGCAGGCTCACCTTTCACTAGGTCAGATTGCTCAAAGCCCCATCCAACCTGGCCTTGAACACTTCCAGGGCATGAAGCAACCACAGCTTCTGTGCAACCTGTTCCAGTGCCTCATCACTCTCACAGTAAAGAATTTCCTCCTAATATCTCATCTAAATCTACCCTCTCAGTTTGAAGCCATTCTCCCTTGTCCTGTCACTACAGTTCCCGACAAAGAGTCCTTATCTGACTTCCCTGTAGGCCCCTTTAGATACTGGAAGGCTGCCATGAGGCGTCCACACAACCTTCTCTTCAGGCCTCAACTTGATCAGCCTGTCTTCATAGAAAAGGTGCTTCAGTCCCCTTATCAGCTTTGTACCCATCCTCTGGACTTGCTCCAACAGTTCCACATCCTCCTGATGTCAGAGACCCCAGAGTTGAGTGCAGCACTCCATGTGGGATCATGCACCAGCAGACCAGAGGGAGAGAATCACGTCCCTTGACCTGCTGCCCATACTGCTTTGGTTGCAGCCCAGGACACCGCTGGCTTTCTGCCTTCTTACACCTGAGGTGCCCATAAGCTCCAGCCTGTGCAGCCTAAAATCACTGAAGCTGCTCACAGAATTATGCAACTCACTGAGTCTAGGCTTTGGAAAAGATGCAGAAGCACAGAATGGTTAACTGTAGCACTGTTTTGAAAATGACATGTCAGTCAAAACTGAAAAGCTGTATTGGCTTTTCAATAAACTTAAAAAGGCAATTGATAAAGTCTGTGGTTTGTTTGCTTTTCAGTTACTGCCACAAAAAATAAGCTCCATGCAAAACTCCTTCTGAGGTTAATTAACTGGCTGCATTAATCCCACTCACAGCAGTTTTGTAATCTACAGTAGAGTCAGAGAAGATGTCCAACTGCAGTGAAAAGAGGGCCCTGTCACCCACCATCAGGGATCATGAGTGACCACAGAATGTAGGCATGAAAAATAGCTACATTCACTTCAATGTTAATTTTTGTGCTTGTCCAACAAAGTACTAAGAGAAATCAGCGACCACCTAAATAAAGGTTAATTTTTCGCAGCATCAAGAGATTGAATGCTGCTGGTTACTAATCTAGAGCTATGAAAAGTTGGTCAGAGAGGCAGGTTTCTGAGGGAAAACAGACAGCCTCAAAGTACTCCTGCTAAGCTTGTATTTTTATTATGAAAGTCTACCTTTTCCTATTTTTAAAGGTCCATTTTAATGATTTTAGTGCTACAGAAACTACAAGAGTTCAGCAGTTTAATCTCACTTCCAGTGTAAGTACAGTAGCATGCTCTTTTGACTGCATAAGGTGTCGATGTCTTTAGAATAGGTCACTGGATTCCCAGAGTCTAAACTAACCATGCTTAACATTACTCTTGTTGTCTTTTTATCAAACACCTCTTGAAGCATTTCTGAAACTGAATTTCTTGCCAAAGAGAATGAATACTACACTTCTTTGGATGTTAGATGAGCTGGATAATAATGCATTTATTTCTGACCCACAGTAGAGCAAAAGATTTGCCATTATAGGCTTGTTTTCTGAACTACGAAGATGTTTTGCAAGAAGTATCTCACCCTAATTCTGCAAACTAATGTAAATAATGGAAAACTATACCAATGCTGCTGTTCAGCACAGAGCAGCAACCTGTGCTTCCCACCTCCCCCACCACATAATCAGAATATAAAATAGGGCAAGAAGAGAATTAGTGGTATTTTACAGTTGAAGGTGACACCCTGAAGTCCCAGTGCCAAGGAACTTAAAGGTCTTCCATTCTTGATTACAAGCTTAGAACGTGGATGAAGCATGTGGGTAATGAGGGTAGCATATTTCCATTTAGAGTATTAATAAATGTACCACATATTTATTACATGCTAATAACCCAAAGACAAACCAAGACTGTGGGTTCATTGTTTGCCACTATACAAAGACATCTTGCCATGAAGACAAGGCAGTGTCTTTTCCAATCAGTTTTCCTGTTTTTGCTAGGGGTCTTTCTTTTTTGGGAAGATACATGACATGAAAGAGAAATATTAGGCAATTTACTACACAACTAGAGACAAAGAAATCAATTTGATTTCCATTATAAATTTGCCTACCTACTGCTTTATATGTGAAAAATCAGTGCCTGACCACAGAATGGTTTCCAAAATCCAGAATTTGTATCACATAAATGCTCAATTTTCACACCATCCAGCCACCGGATATTCTGCAACTGAGTGTTATGGGTTAGGTCTTTTCTTCTAGAATTTTTTCCACACCAACTTAAGGCCTCGGTGTTTAGCAAGGCGACTAAAGTAAAGATGGCTACAGAGCCTCCCTCCAGGCAGAGGGAGGAAAGATAGATGGCAATTAGGCTATACAAAAAAAGAAAAGCCCTTAGTTCGAGCATACCAATTTAATCACTCTGCTAGCCCTTGGCTGGAGGTGGTGCAAGGAACACAGGCCAGCCCCACAGCAGCGCTGCCAGGAGACTCCCAGCTGCCTCAGCCACTCCGGGTAACTCAGACCTCACCAACAGCCCCACGTCTAGACCAGCCCCCGCCACCACGGGAGTTCTGCAGCCACCCCTGGAGGGACAGAGCATCCTCCTGGTGCCTGCTCTGCCTGGGAGAAGCCCCAGGCTCGCCCCAGACCACCTCCACCACTACCTGCAGCAAGCCTGCTGCACTGCATCCCTGTTCTGGGCCCTGTGTCCTTCTTCCATGCCCAGTGTGGTGCTACCCTGTGTCCCTGTTCCATGCCCTGTGTCCTTGCCCTGTGTCCCTGTTCCATGCCCTGTGTCCCTGCCCTGTGTCCGTTCCATGCCCTGGGTCCCTGCCCTGTGTCCATTCCATGCCCTGTGTCCCTGCCCTGTGTCCGTTCCATGCGCCGTGTCCCTGTGTCCATGCCCTGTGTTCCTGCCCTGTGTCCCTGTTCCATGCCCTATGTACCTGTCCTGTATCCCTGCCCTGCGTCCCTGCCCCTTATCCCTGCCCAGTGTCCCTGTGTCCATGCCCTGTTCCCCTCTTCCACGTCCCATGCCCCATGTCCCTGCCCTGTGTCCCTGCCCTGTTCCATGCCCCATGTCCCTGCCCTGTGTCTCTGTTCCATGCCCCGTGTCCCCGCCAGCGCTGGCCAACAGCGCCACCTCCCGCCCCCGAGCTGTACCTGCACGGAGGACAGTCAGTGCCAGCTGCCGCTGCAGTAACCACCGAAAAACACACGGAGAGTGGTTTTATTTCGAGTGATCTGTTTCTGTTACTGTAGTGTCACTGTTTCTTCTACTCTTTCTATACTCTCAGTAAAGATTCGTTATTTTCTTCTTCTACGTTTTTGCTAGAAAGTCTCTTGATTTAAAATTTAAATAACAACTTGGAGGGAGGAGTTTTTTCTCCACCAATTTCTTAAACCCAAGACACTGAGCATGGGAGGAAGAGGTACTTCTGGACAAATCTGGTTCTGAGACATTTATTCTCAATTCTCATTGAGGGATTCTCTCATGAGTATTGAGCGATTCTCATTTTGAGACATTTATACTGTAATAACCATCCTTGATGCATGTGTAGATCAGAACACATTTTAGCAGTAGTGCATGAAGTACATAAATGTCTCCAGTTATATACAGCCACAATTCCTGACTTGGTTCAGAAAGAGAAAGGAATGAATCACCATGATGCTAAGGGCAATCAGCTACAACTACGACAGCTACTTCTGTTTTCCCGACCTTTAGGGCCGACCACAGGCAGAGTTTTGGCTCAGACAAATGCAGAAGGCAAAACTTTGTTTCAGTGGGCAGATAAAAAGGCAGATAAGACAGAGACTTGACTAATTGTGATTGCTGATGAAAGCATATAAATGTATGTGCACATATGGTGCCAGAGAAGGAAGATTTTTATGGCACACTCAAAGAACTTAAGGGTAGGCGAGAAGGAGGAACAGAGGTTCATGTGGAGGGTGCTCTGGTCATGGCTTGGTAAGAGACTGGAAATGAAGATCAAGAATAGGTAGATGCAAGACTGAAGACATTAACAGACTGAAAAAATGCTTGACTAAATGAAGAATACATTCAACATTTCTTAAATTAAAAAACAGCTTTACTTATCAATATTATATTTTGCCTTCGTATCATTACTACATTTGTGTTCTATACTACCGCTTACCTCTTTTTTTGAAAAAACTCCAATCCTACCATGAGAAACATGGTTGTTTCCCTGAAATGTCTATAGTCTTGATGCCATCTCTGCATATAAGAAACAGTAAATTCAATTTGCATACACAAATATGAAATACAATTAATTTTTTCTTACACTTCCCCCTTTTTCCCCCCGCACTTGACTTAGTCCTAAGGACCCCTAGTAGGTTTGCATATGTGAAAAGTGCACCTGAACCCACCCTTGCTTAATTAAAAGGAAATTCTTAATTATCCAAAACATTTCTAGATGTGATTATTCTTACAGCACATCCATTTGAAAGGAACACAAATCATCTTTTGCTAACCACAGTCAGAATTGAAGAAAATCTTTTTTTCCTTCCCTACCTTACACTCAGTTATTTACTCAAAAAGTCTTAGAAAGTTTTTTCATATGCTGAACGTTAAGCTTAACTTTCAATATAAGAGTGACACAGAAAAAGCCTGAACATTTTATACGGGAAACTCCAAAAAACCCAAATGTATTTCAGACTGTGGAGATGCTGATACAGGATCAGAACATTTATTTTACTGCCTCACCCTTTATACAAAGTGACTCCTGGTCTACTTCACAGCTAAATGTTTCAGGTGAGAAAGGTACTTTTACTACAGTGGGATAGATGTCAATTTTCAATTGTGCATTAGTCAAAATAGAAGACAGCATACCATAAGATAGACACAGATTCAAGAGAAAGAGCTTGAGAAAGGGTCCACAAAACGTCAGCTCAGTATACAGGACTAGTACTGACAGAATCTATGGAGAAACCAACAACCACCTACCTCAGGAGTGAAAAAAGGGGCACTATCTGCAGGGAAACAGAAGATAGCCTAATTCTTAAAGCTAGGTCCAGAATTATTTGCTCTATCTGAGTAATGCCAGTCTGAAAATGGTAAAATATGGAGCCCTGCACAGTGAAAAAAATGCAAAAAAAATGCAAACAATCCCACTATCAGGGTCCTTTCCCATCAGAGGTTAGGGAGGGCACACTCTAACATGGGAGTATCTATTGTGGGTGCTGAAGCTGGTAATGAGAAGTGACAATTTAATGCATTTCATTTGGTTTGTGAGGGAAAGATTACTCCCCCAGTCCTCCTGAACCAATTGTCTCACAACACAACCATGAGGTACAGGTGGTGCACTGGAATCTGCCTAAGACATACCCACTGTTAAGAGATCTTAATGAACAGTATTATGGAGAGTTGAAGCTGATGGTGTAAAACCAGCTATAGTCTTAGCTTTAAATGTGAGATTAATTATTTTGGCAAATATTTGTCATGATTTTTTAATGCAGGAGATTCACTCTTACGTTCTCCTCAATTTTTTCTAAACAACACAGTGAATAAGCTGGTTATGTATGGCCTCACCAAACAAAAGAATCTGTTGCTCATAAGAAAATGGGAATGGCCTCAGAGAGAGATGGAAGAAAAGCACAAACGTGACTGTGCCTGCTACCCACTTCTTGAGATGAGTATTGTTAGTGTTGTCAGGGCACAATAAAAATCAAACCTGACATTTACTTATGGCTCAAACATTGGAACTACATATGTGGGAAAAATAACTTTAGACCAAGAGCAGCCTCCAGACAAATAAATGGTCTTCCACCAGAACGAGAGGGCACGGCCTCAAGCTACGCCAGGGGAGGTTCAATCTTAATATTGGGAAGCGGTTTTTCACAGAGAGAGTAATTGCATATTGGAATGGGCTGCCCAGGGAGGTGGTGGAGTCACCATCCCTGGAGGTGTTTAAGAGAAGACTGGACGAGGAGCTTAGTGACATGGTCTAGCAGGGAGGTGTAGGGCTGGATGATGTTGGGCCCCTTCCGGCTCGGAGTGGCCTGCTAGACTGTGAGGGATCTAGGTTGGTGTTATGCTCTGCGATGTGCTCTCGGTCTCTTTACGGGTGTTAGATGGTGAGTTGGACTAGATGATCCTTGTGGGTCCCTTCCAACTCATAATATTCTGTGATTCTGTGATTCTGTGAAGTTTTAACTTCTCAGCGCGAGGCAAGAAGACGTTTGTGAGAACAAAATTCAGCTTAATTTAAAGCATAAGAAATACTGACCTCGTATTCCTCCATATTTATTTCATCTGGTTTTATCATTTCAAGTTTGGCTTGGGCAACCTTCATTATGTTACGGCACCTTATGAAAAGCAACAAGAAATCATAAAATATTACCAGAAATTCACAGAAGATATTATTTATGCAAAGACAGGAGCCTCAAACAGAATGAGCTACAGTCTTATGCAAGCAAGTATGAAAATGGGAAGCATTTCTGTTATGAGTCAGGAGGAATCAGCAGGAGAGGGGATACTGCTGAAATATGTGTGATGGAGGCCTGCGCTATTTAAAGGATTACTTCTTGGTTTATTTTGCTAAATGGCCATAATGCTCAGTTTTCCTTTTTAATTCAAAGTTCAGACAGCTTGAAACCCCCTGACATTTACTTTGCAGAGGTTTCAAAGACTATTCATTACACAGGAATCAGACTGATGTTTTCTAATTTTTAATTAATTTACTTCTATAACTAAATAGACGGAATTTCGAGTGGAAGAGAGACATTGTCTTGCTTTCAAGTCAGTTACTCACCTAGCTTGTAAGGCCTTGCTGTCTACTGCTGGCTTTCAGGGCAGTGAGGAAATGCACAGTGAAAGAAGGTACAGAAATCTATGTGCAAAATTATGAACAACACTGAGTATTTCTCCTTATTTCATAGGAACAGAAACCCAAGTTTTTGATTTCTTCTTTTACAGAGGTTTTTATAAAGACAACACCTTTTTACAAAGTAAACTTTCAAGCTATTAACTAGGAGATAAAGCCAGGGGCATCAGCCTTCCACCTATTACAAGCATGAGCTGATTATGAAGGGGTGTCTCCACATATCAGAGAACGTTTGTGAGCACAGGAAATGAGATGTGCAGACCTTATTACCTTTCATCAAAGCTAAGATTGTGATCTCCAAACTGTTCCAGTAATGTTCTCTCAATTATCTTCTTTGGTGCCTGGTTCTGGATGAAGTAAACAATGGCGTGACGCAGACGGTAATCGCATTCCGGTGGTGGATCTTCCTGGGCTAATTTTAGCAAGCGCGTGTATTCCAATTTAATTGCCTACATAATTTTAAAAAAATAGACATTTATTCCTTCTGGCTTTTAAATTCTTACATCATAAACACTAACAAGATAATTCACATCTTGCCGACAAAGTATTTTTTGATGGTGCCATAGACCATCTTTCTAAGAAGTCTAAACTACGTTTTAGGAAAGCAGAGAAAAAAAGAACGAGACAAATTGTGAAGTTGTTCTTTTCTTTTCCCAATTAAGCCTGCTAAAATCCCAGGTAAACCTTTACTTCAAAAACAGTACCAATCCTGTGCTAGGTCTCCCTGAGAGAAGATTTATCCAATCCTTAGAGAGGTTTCTTCAACCCCTTACAGACCAAATGAAAGATTTGGTACAAAACCAATGAAAGATTTACAATACTTTAAAGAAATTTCTGGAAGCCTCATAAGGTAAAAAAGGTACTAATACATTGTTAAAATGTAAATGCCGCCATAAAATTAATTCAACAGCTTAATGAACATGTATGATTTTAGAAACACTAGGTGAGAATGGAAATGTCTTTCAACAAAAACCAAGTGATAGGATTTCTAATGAAAATAATAATTCAATATGAACAGTATTCGTCCCCTATAAGGCAGGACAGAGCCCTCACTGAATATTTCTGATAACTTTAAAGGTCATCAGAAATGTTTACTTTTCCCGCTTTGCCTGCACATTAGATTTTAATGAATATAATTTTTATGTTCATTAGATTTTATTCATTGAAACTCTACAGCAGGAACAAGAGCAACAAGGAAAATAATTACAAAAAGAGAGACAAATGTTGAAATTTCTGTAAGTGAGCTCTCAAAACAAGGAGGTGATCAATGGTTTAATAACACATTAGCAAAGTTTCAATGGAATTTATGCCCAAAACAAAGCTCCAAACGATCAGAAAAAAAAAACCAACCAAACAAGCCTGGTCAGTATTTCAAACTTCATTATGCTGTAATACCTCACAGGTACCTCCTTCACATTTAACTATTAGAAATTTGGGTTCCCATTCCCTAACAATTCATATTTTGTTTAAGGAATAAATACGTGGGAAGGATAATAATCATACAGGTTTAAATACAGAGCGTATGGAGAACTTAAAAACTTAAGCAACTGTTCTGTATCACTATCTTTAAATACGCATCATATGTATTACCATTAAAAAGGAAGTTTGGGAGAACATTAGAAATACCAAAAGCAACAGGCAGAGTTTCTATTATCTTACATCAGAAGTATATCATGAGAAAGCTAACATGGGTAACAGTTAAACCCTTTTTATTCATGCAGTAAAAATTGCTATTAAAACACTTTAATTTTCAGATAATTACTTAGAAACAGGGAAAAGCACAACACAAACCCTGTATTTTTATTCATATTTAAAATAATATGGTATATACTACAAATTCAGAAAGCTTATGTACAATGGAAAAATAACACTATTTCTTTACACAGAATACAGGGAAAAGGGGCAGTAGAAAAAACTATCAGAGCAAATATTCTGCAAAGAACTGTCTATACAGTTTAATGAAGGATGATTGGAAGAGGTCGAGGTCATTGACTGAGAAACATCGGAGTGTTATCCACATCTTAAGCCTAAAATCTAGAGGGGGAGTGAAACCTCAGTTGATTCGCACCAAAGGGGTTTCACCTGCATTACTCAAAAAAAAAAAAAAAGAAAACCCCCAAAGTTTTCTGAAAACACTAATTTCGTAAAAAACAAAACACAAGAAGAAATACAGACTATAACAATATCAAAAGATATCATAGAAGCTTTTAAAAAATCTCATGGAGAAAGGTGAGATTTTATCTGATACATCTTGAAATGCGGATTTTTTTACTACGGAGGACCACTTCATCTGCGTATGTTCATACTAATTCATTCCTTGAAAATGAACAATATTCTACCTCTTCTAAGCCATCGCAAACGTGATTCAGCAGAAGCTGAGTACGGAAATTTTTCTATTGCTAATATTTAAGTGACAAAGCATGTCAAAGACAAAACCTGCTGCTCCGTCAAGCAAAAATTTTTGTGGTCACAAAAAAATTGTTGTGGTCATAACCCTTCTCTAGGCATGTATAACACCACA
>WEKX01009001.1:0-36607 GCA_013390025.1 Pitta sordida | reverse complement strand
CACAAACCAACCAACCCATCCATGAGATTTCAATTTACTTACCAGGGGGATGCAGAACTTTTTACTGGGTTTTTTGGTTGGTTGGTTGTTGTTTGTTTGGGGTGTTTGGTGTTTTCATAATTTATTCCAGTGGAACTACACCACGACAATTAAGAAGAAAACAGGCTGCTACACAAATGACAAGGAAGAAACTTCTTTCTCTTCTCCAAATCACATTTGAGAGAATTTCACATCATGTCAAAGTAATTCCCCCTCTAATACTCTGAAAACTCAAACCTTCATGAGCTCAAAGTACTCGGGAGTTGGTGTATTTAAGAAAACACACTATTAGATAAATTTTAGGTAATACTGACACCAACACAGTTACACAAAAGAAAATACTTTAGATTTATGAAAAGTATTTAAAGATAACAAAACAAATCAGTCCTTTGAAATAAAGAACAAATTACTAAATACTGATGCCCCTAACATTCCATCAAAGCCATGGGCTTTGTTACTAACAGGGGGGGAAATACATATCCTTATTACATATATATGTTTCATTTTTCTATTGTTTTAGTCACTACTATTATTGGAAAACTAAAATGCAGACAGGCATATAAGCTACTGATATCAACAGGGCAAGTATCTGTTTATTTTTCAAGGGAGAAATATCTAAAAGGAGGAATAAGACGAGTATGTATAAACTTTGGATAAGACTTAATATACATCAAAGGGTAGAGGAAGTAGCATATCTAAGAAGAAAAGTGAGCGGAGAAAAAGTTGAAAAGATTAGTTATACCTTAAAGAACCCTGCTTCTGGCCCACACCTGTCATAAACATTCCTGGCTTTACCTATAGCCATGATAATACCTTGCATGTTCGGGGTCAGCATGACCTGCCACAAGGGATTTAAGGTAAAATTTTCGGATGATTAACATTTGAATGACCAAATTCAATACGCTTTCAATCTCATGCAAGATAAAAAAAGCACTTAACGCATGCATACATCGAAATGGCACATTTCAATACAGATCTGGTGTGCAAATCAAATCATGGCATGTGTATATAGTTTTACTGTAACACAAGTAAAGGAATCTTAAAAGAAAAAAAAAATTGAAGAAAACTGTGTCAAAAAAGTTACATGGTCCAAACGTCCCAGAAAAGGAACATGCATCGTTCAGCATTAGTATCCAGCAGAAACTGCACACTCAATGAGTGCTACCCATGGTCATCAAATGATTAGAAAAAAAATGTTCCAGGTAGAGAAATAATCCGATCACGCTCCGGATATACACTACACTGAGACCACAGTAAACTACACTGCCTGGATTTTATGCCAATTTCAACATGAAAGTAAGAATCCTTGCTGCAAATGCAGTTTCTCCCGGAAGCCTTTACAGACAAATCCTCAAACACCAAACCCAAAACAATTGACAAACACAAAGCCAAACAAGACACCTGGCTAACAGCTACTCACAACAGTTACAATTTGATTCATGTAGGCTGCTCTGAAAAGCCTTTGTCATCTGTGAGCAAAAATAACACTCCCTATCTCTGCTTCAAGGTATAGGTGGTGTAGCAACAAAAAGATGAAGAGCCTTAAACTCTCCACAAGAGTTTCCCACACATAAAATCATTCAAAAAAAAGTGAGCGCACTTACAGAAATGAACAAGAAAATAACCGAGGAAGTTTTGTCTCTAGAAAGACAATGGCATGGGGACAACAGTGGGAAAAAAGAGGGAAAAAACCCCAAAGAGCAGGTGTCTATGAGTTTAAATCCTCATGTCTTTAAAGGCGAAAACTACACATCTGTGAGAAGCTAAACTCAATCTGATGATGTCAATTAAATTGTTTTACTTCCCAACCCATATTCCCAGTTACAACAGATCAGAATTCCAGGGCAGAATGACCTGAATTATCCATTTGCCTAGGGAAGCTAAAGATCCCCAGAGCCCTCCAAGAACACATGCTCATAGACACCCGAGAATATAGGGCTGCACCAATGCTCTTCCCAACAACAAAAAAAAATAAATACAGTAATTCCCCAGAATTTGCTGGGGGTCAGGTCTGGCCAGGTCCCACGAGTTATGAATTCCGTGAAGATACTGAACTCATGAATATTCAACTACTCCCCACCTGTAGCCACACATCCTCCACTAATAAGGTCTGGAGGGGCAGTCCTGGGAGTGTGGCTTGCACTGTAGCACGTCATGAAAGCAGAGGAAGTGCCCTTTGGTGCTTCCCAGCCACAAAATCTGGGGTCCAGGACATTCTGCGCACGTGCGCGGTCTCACAACTCACTGAAAATCCAACCGCGGTTAATTAGATAGGCAGATACACGAGCCGCAAATATATGGAGATCACTGTAGTACAAATTAATCAGTGTCAAGGCAGGGCAGTTTGATGACCTGGCAGTGCTGCTTTTTACTGCTAAAATAGGGCAGCAAAAGAGTATCTCTCAGGGTAACAACACGGTTGTCATTTATTCCTCAAGTAGTACCAGATACATGCACCATCCTGGGTCTGAACTGGGGGGAGTTAAAAAAATTATTTCTTTTTTTAAGCTTTGCAAGAGTCAGCTCCACCAGTCATATCAGTTTCAGGCTATTTCCACACCTAATTTAATTCTCAAGGCTGAAAAGCTTAGTCTTGGAACAGACATGAAGATTAGCTTAACCAGACTGACAAGAGAGCATAAACATTACGAATATCACTCATCGGCCTCTTACTTTTTAAATAATGTAGCAGGATGCAGTTGATCACTAGCATTTTGAAGGCTACCTGGCCTAACACAAACATTCAACTTCCACAGCTGAAAAGACAAATACACCTCCAGTGTAAATGGTACCATGCAAAGCGTGCCCAATTTGAGTAGACAGTGCTTTCCTTCCATATTTCACCACAAATTAAGACATTGTTAAGATTACAAATCGCTAAGCATTTAGTTTTTCAGAAATCTGTTAGGTGCAACAATGTGCAAACATGCCAAAAATTCTCATCAGGCAGCACAGGAAAGCACCAAGGAGGAGCGGTGCACACAACTGCAATCGAATGTACCTCATCGTCATAACCCCCCTCCTCTGACTCAATCACAAAAGTCCCTACATGAGGGATCGCCACCTCTACAACTCGCTGGTTAGGAGCTGGTTGAGCTGGGGCATTATCAGAGCTCTGCAGAAAAAAAACATTATCAGTATGTGTTTGGTGGGGGAAAACAAAAAGGAGTAATAATCAGAAAATACAGAAAATTACCGAGAGACACAAACTGAGAGGCTGATCTAGAACAATGATGTGCACTGCTGAAATTCTGAAAATTTAAGAAACTGAGAATGTAAGTGATATTTCTAATTTTTAAGCAGTACATTTTAAAGTTAAACCATAATTATTAAAAGTATTTGGTTTTTAGTCACTAATTATATCTTTACAGGTTAGCACACCAGCATTGAAATCCACTAGAAATTTCAGGCACTTGGGAAAGGACCAATCTGTGAACCACCACTTCTTTTTGCACCTTTTACTCTAAAGTTCACAGGTTCACAGGTGAGCTTTACTCTAAAGTTACTAAATACATTATAGAATCAGAGAAATACTTGGGTTGAAATGACTGTAGAGATCATCTCGGCCCAACAATGCCACCCACTAAATCAGGTTTCTCAGAGCCCCAACCAATCTGGCCTTGAACAGGGCCAGGTCAGAGACTTCCTATCTGAAATACCTGATGAATTCATATTGAGAGCTGAATACAAGCCAAAACCTAGCATTTCCTGATGCACTGAGGGGGGGAAAAATAAAAAAAGCCTCTAACAGTCAAGATCTTTTAAATAAGGTACATTACATTCAACAGGTTTATTTTTAGAAGAGTATTAAAGAGTAGATCAAGGGAAGATTATGCTAGACACTGAAATTCTGGCTATGTTAAAGTAAGTTTTAAACAACAATGGACACAAATCTCAGCTCCTACAGCCCACCACTGAGTAACAGGCAGTTTACAACATTTGCAGAACTTAAACCTTGACTGTAATCTAAGCAATCACAGAGTGCCATGCTACTTCTGCAACTACAATAGCCTAATTTTTTAACAAAGACTCCAGACACAAACATAGTATCTATTTATACCCAACACTGTATAAATACAAAGGAAGACTGTGAAATCAGAGGGCAGGAAAAAAAAAAGACAAAAGGGCAGAAAATAAACAAAAATGAACGTGTGATGAATAACCTACAACCCTGTTTGTTACACACATTCTGATGCTGGCTTTCCTTCTTTTAAAAATGGACAAACCAAAAGTGGAGGAACGGAATACATGCCTGCATGTCTGAATGCATATAGAAGAAGAATAATTAGAAAGCACACTGATACTTTGAGAAAAATGTACAATTCTGCCTAACTGAAATTTGGGTATAGAGACAGCAGCTTTTAAACTTTAACAGAGGACCTTCAGATTAGCTAGAAATTTGCCTTAGATTCTAACCAATGAAGTTGTTTCTAAGTAACACAGTGTGGTTTGGGTTTATTTCATTTATATTTTTCAAGAGCCATCCATCTTGCTGCAGGAAAAATATTACAGTAAGACAACCTACATCTGCCTCAACAAGCCTGTCACGGTGTCTCCATGTGGCTCCTCAACCACAGTTTGGTGAAGCCCTGAGGCTGACTCCTGTGCAAGGTGTCATTATCCTAAACTAAAACTTTTGATTCATGGAATGAAAGTCTGTAAGATTATTTCATAACCCACTGGGATGGATGCCAACAAACCCTAAAGAGGACAGCATTACGAAAGACATTTGATCATGAATTTGAGATCTTCGTAGTTCCCCCTAAGATGTTATGAGAACTCAAAAAAAAATCAGACATGCAGTAGCCTAAAGCATTAGGGCCGAGCATCTTTTCACCCAGGGTTAGATGAGTTTCCCTGTTGGCTTCGATTCCAGTTTAGCAGAGGAAGTGTGCTTCCCCACATTCCTTATACCACAAGAGAGAGGAATGGAAAACACGGCAGGTCAACAAGCTGTCAACCATTTTAAAAGACTTCAAGAGGACTTTCCTGTTGCCCCCAGATATCTGGGGCTACACTGCTTTTGTTTAATGAGAGTTCATACTCAAACTTAGGACTCCTGCTACAAACTTTGAAGCAAATTTTGGATCTAAACTGTCCATATCTCTAGTGATTACTAGGGTTGCCCATACTGTACATTTTGTGTTTCACCTTTACAGATGTACGTATTAATAGCATTTGATTTTTTGGCACAGTCATATACTTAGAGAAGAAAAAAAATAATTCCTGGAAGAAAAAACTTAAATATTAGTTTCATTGATAACCCATAAATGGTTAATGTCCCATTCCTCTTGGTGTATTTTTGATAAATTGAAAACAGAATCACCTATCATTAATTCTTATAATCATTTAAAGTTAATATACGCATCCTATGACTCACAAAAATAATTTTCATCCAGTTGTGAATTGGCATTATAGCTACATAATATCATTGAAAAATCTCTTATTTCTGAAAGCTACATTAACTTCCACAGGTCTGTCAAGGGAACTCAATTATAATCTTACACTCCTCAGACGAAAACCTGAAGGTCTAAAGCAGTACTTCTCAAGTATTTTACATGGACTGTCAATATTTACTCCTAAAAAATACATGAAAGCATCTAACATTTGTAAAACATGTCAGGCACAAGTAGCTGATGGTCATTTGAATAATATGTTGTACTACTGACAAGCACTTTAACCCCGAAGAGAACATCTATCTTAGTGGGGGGGGTTTCTACTATACCTATTGCTGTTGTACAAACTTTCTGGATGGACTTTAGAGTTGGAGAGTTCCTGAAGAAAAACCAATTTTCACTTCAAAGTTTCCATACACACGCACCCTTTAATCAGCTTTTATCACTTCAATTTGCAAAATAGAAGCAAAGAATATTTCAAGCTTCAAAATATCCTCACCGTATCCATGATAGCTTCTGGACCCCTGTCTTCCTGTTCAGCTAAAGCTTTATTGATTGCTTGTACAGAATCTTCTTTTAAGTGCTTTGAAATATCAGTTCTTGAAGGCTGCTCCAAATATTCCGGTTCTCCTGCTTGAACTTAGGGACAGAAACAAGATAATTTTGTGTGTTAACATAAGCATGAATTTTGAGTCGATTGGTTTTATTTGGATCACTCTCATAGATAAGGCAACCACATAGAAAATGCAGGACAGGTCACACAACTCACAAATACAACTTTACACCAGTCTGTGTCTCAGCTACATTGAGTACTTCCCTATAAATAAATCCCTGAACTTTATATTAGGAACAACAGACCTGCCTTGTCTATAAAATCATTAAGGCTCTTGAGTGAGGGGTGTTCATCAATCAGTTATCAGGGATGACTGAGAGCAAAGACGGGATTCTACTTGGACTTTCAGTGGGATACGGGCTCAATACATGGAATGACTTACAGTCACTTGCATGCCAGATGTATTTTTATTTTGTAACGTAATAAACACATTATAGTGTTCTGCCTTAAGGGAGATCTCAAAGTCTCCTCCACTGAGGGCAATAAATTGATTAGCATAAATACTGTCTTGTAAAATACATCACTTATGGACACTACAAGTTCTTAAAACAGACTGGTTATTTGTCCTAAGGTCACAGCTGCTATGGAAAAAAATAAAGCTGAGGATATCTGGGGAGGGAAAAGGCAGAAGAACCCACAAATATATTCTTTCTTTAAATAAAAACTGAAATAAAAAAAAAAAAAATCCCCAGACTAAGCTTCAAGTACAGTTACCTTGGCCAAGTAAAGAGTTGTAATTGACTGCACAAATTAACTTTTTCTAATGTTGTTAAGGTGTAAAACAATATATACAAAATGCAGTGATTTTTGGTCCTACTCCTTTCACAAACAGGTAGAAGCAGCTGACCTGGAGCAGGTGAGGGTGCTGGTGCCCTGGGTATCTGAGATAACAACTTCTCCTGCTGTGCTTTCTGAGCAAGTTCTGCATCCCACTCTTCAAGTTCTTTTTCAAAACGTTTATTGTCTTCCTTGACGTAATCCCTTAGATCAGAAGGGAGCGTGTCCATTCCAACAAGGATTTGTCCCGTTTCTTTGTTAAACTCTTCTGCAATAACATGAAATATTAGTTTAAAAAAAGAAGAAGTATGTACAACAGATTTTCTCAAGTGAATTACTGGAAATGTACAGAATAACATCAAACCTCCCAAACTATATTACTTCTAACTGTTTTTATCATCTGTCAGGCATTTCTTTGCTACTAAGATGTACAGCTACTGTTCCTGTGATCTCTGGATTTTACATTTTTGGGCACTATCAGATCATGGTCACTTTGAAAGACAAGCCCTTTGGGCCATGAGCATGTATGAATGTGAACATTCAGAAAAAAAAGTCACAACCCCCGCATCATTGCTTGATTACGTTACTGCAACATAGCTGGACACAACTACACTTCCCAACAGAAAAGGGAAGAAGAGTGGCCCTATAGGCATTTGGAAAGTCAAGTAGTAACAACACCAGCTACACTGAGTAACTTCCCTATTTGCTCTAAGAATTCTCTGCAGGATATTGCAGACCCTAGAGAGGATCAGTCAGGTGTAACTGTCCCATGGTGAGCAGACTCCACTTAACTGGAGTAGCACAGCAGCATACAGGGTCCACACAACACCTATGGATGCAAGCTCACTACCAATCTGGTAATCTAGAAATGTCCAGGTTAATATCAGTTCCCATTTAAAAACTGGGCACCCAAGCCTTCTGCCCTATGAAGATGAACGTGAAAATTTTCCATAACCTTTTATTGAATCTCTGGACATTTTCAGACTCATCTCCTTGGCTGCCATAATTATAAAACTTGTGCTAAGGGATCTTTGTCCTCTCTTCAAACACTTCCATAGAAAGCCTTACAGTTGACTATTTTTACATAACCTGAAAAAAGATTTCCCAAACCATGTATTACTTAGGGTTAATGTGTGGTTGGTAGGGCCAACTTATTCACATTTTAATTTACTGAATAAGCTTTCAAGTTCCCCTGCTCCAGCAGAGTGAATCGGAACTGTGAAGCTTAGGGGAAAAGAAGTCAGCTAAATGAGGATTTTAATGTCAAAAGGCTTATTTATCTTTTTCTATATTTCTGTTCTAATGAGATAACCCCTTCAAAAACCTGAGCATGCAATCACTTGGCTGTTTACAAATTTTGATCTCTTAATGCTGAAACACTGGCATTATCTTTATTCATATAAAAGTGACAGAGCAATTGTTCCACCCCAAAAAATAACAGTTCTAAACAGAAATAAAACTTTCAATAATTATTAAAAACATTTCAAAATTCTTGAAATCCATCTGAAAGAAGCTCACTTCATCAATATATTCAGCTATTCTATATCATGTAGAATCCATACTGATAACGTTACCTTGTATCAAGTATTGTTCCTTATCATTGATATACATTAAACAATATGCACTGGCATTCCTGTAACCACCAAAAGAGTCCCGTTCCAACTCTTCCCAAGTTGACTTTGTCACAGAAATATCATTGTATTTCATCCATCTGTTCTGGTGGTGGTCATAAATGTATGCCCAGTAGTGTCCTGCATTGGCTTGACCCTCGTGAACTAGTACAGCATGCAACCTGTAAGGAACCTTAAAAAAAGAAAACAGAAAAAAGCCCAGATGTCGAAGTCCCCTTGCCAGCATTGAGTTCCTACTGTATACCAGCAATAAAAGCTACATTAAATAAAAGTAATAAAAATATAGAGGATGAAAATATAACACAGGGGAAAAACTAATAAGTGAATCTAGCAGCCTACCAAGCATGAGGTCTTAGATCTATGTCACTTACCACTACTAGTTTCAGGAGATCTTAAAAACATTAGTGAGCATATACTGCCAGGCATCCTCTCGTCTTAATTCCTTAATATTCCTACCTTTGTCATACCTACGAAAAACCCTCAATTATGTTAGTTTTGACTAACCATAGTTTGCTCCAGTTCTGACTTGGTAAACCTGTCAAAAACTCTTGAAAGGCACATGCAAATACAAGGTGCCAGGAAGAGAGTTTATTTAAAGGAATATCAGAGTTCAATACTGCCATTATCCAAGGGTAACATTCCTACAGTAGAACACGAATACACTGCTTTCTAGTATTTTAAATTTCTCAGTAAAGCATTGCTAAGTAAAGCACAGAACACCTGAAGAGGTTCTCTCCTCCTCCCGAGGCAAAAAAAAGGAAGGTAACAGTTTCTAGGAGCAATGTGAAAAGTATGACAGGTTACATCTGCTCACCAAAAAGTACGGAATGGGAAACTTATTTTCTAAGTAGTTAGGAATCCAAAGGGGAGAGAATCAGAATGAGTGACTGCTTCCTTACTTACAAGTCTTTTAAAAGAATCTTAGTGACAGACTCATTTTGACCTGCTGAAACAGCACATGCAGCACAAAAGGGAAAATCTGAGCTGCCCTGCTAGACACAAGTGTGCCTAAATGACAACAGCCCTGAACCATCTTTCACTGGTGTCACAATCTGGACTGAGGATAAACAGTCTAACACAGAGTGTACTAAGTATTTGTTGCAAATATCATTTGAGTTCTGCAATAATTAGTAACTATAAATTCATAAGTAACTTTTACTCAAGAAACTTCGAGGTCATTTTTAACATGATCATTCTCTTCCAGGCTATATGCAAGGGCTGGAGATTTTGCAACTCGCCTTGAACAGTAAAGCTGACTGACTGCGCAGCAGCTGGAATCAAACAATCTGTCATTCCAGAGACCAAACTGCACTCTAAATCTCTCAAAGACAAGAAGTATACACACAAAAAATCCTAGCAAGTCTTTAGTTCTGAATGTTTTGGGGTTTTTAACATCTGTTACTAAACCTCCTGATGAAAACCTCCTTAAAATGACAGCAAGCTCACAATAATACATGCAGACTGTGATTTAAAAAAAGTTAAGTCTCTGCAGACTTCAACCAAATTAAACTTCTTCACCTAAAATCAAGCACTAAGAATCCTGGGTGAATTTAAAACAATTTACTTAAAACCACGGTAACTGGGTCAGCTTGAGGGCTCCTCCAGCCCTGGCGAATCAGCTGTCCATGCTGAGCTTCCAAGAGGGTTCTCCATGAAGGTTTGTGACCAGGCTACAGGTGAATTTAGTGAGTAATAGGCATTTCTTGTGATAAGCCATTATATAAACAGTAATTAACAATACAGAGCAACACAACAGGAGTTGGTATTAAGCTCCTTAGCTTACACTTAGTAGCCATTCAACAGCGTGGAGCTTCATCAACCCTGTCACATGTAGCTACAGAACAGATATGTCAAAGCTGCTACATTCCAAGATGAACTTCCACATGAAAAACAGTTGTTTCATTTCCCTGCAGCAAGTTCGTGCAAGGAGGGAAATTAAATAAAGAGCTGATGAAACGCTGATTCAGAACATGATGGAATAATTACTGGCATGTTTTTCATATGGAAACTTGACAAAAGTTTTAGGACAACTGTAATTTTCAAAAATCAAGAGGTCATAAAGAACAGATGAAAATCTTCTGCAACAGTTAATACAAACATTAGGAGGCATCCTGCAAATACAGTATGTTTGTTTAGCTTTGTGTGTCTAGAACTTGACAAGCTTTCAGTCCTGCAATGGTATCATGCAGAAGGAAACATCAATACTGTGAAACTGCTCCTAGAGAATGGGACAATACCCAGCTGTCAAATCACCCAGAGGCAGAGATAGGCAGGACAGTGTAGACAGGAATGTGCACCTGCCTCATTCTTATTGTGCCAAAACACCTACAGGGACAAAATGAGCTGAGCTGGAGAAGTGTAACCTTCACTTCCAGCCTGTGATTTCACACGGGTCCAGACTTACTTAATGTTTTACTCAGTAATCTCCTTTTTCTTTTGGAATGGTAGCTCACCAGTACCTTTGCCATCCAGAGGTATTTCCTCCTATAACACCTGAGTAAATACAGGTAGACTACTGGGATGCAAGATTACCAAATTACCTTATTTTATTGTTAGATTGCATGTAGCCTACAGCTTTCTTATTATAACACAAGAATAAAGGAAAAAAAAAGGTGCCTGCCAGTAGTAAGCTTAAAGAGTTACCTAGGCAAGTTTGCCTGAAATCCTTAACATCAGAGTTCAGCTGCCAGGAACTATTAAAAACCATGTACAAAATGAAAATGTAGCTCCAGGAAAACAAAGCTGAACAGATCTTACTTGGAAGGAAAATAGTTCTTTTTACTAACAGAAAGTAACAGAGGAAGTAATCCTTAACCTTAAAACCTGTCAGAGTGAGAGAACACGAGTATGTGAACGTAAGAAACAGCAGGGGAGCCACAGCTCTCTAGTAAAGCACTCTAAAAACACTCTTCGGTTTATACAACATGAGAATCTCCTAAAAGGCAGCTCAGACTAATAATTAAGGTTGTGACCGACACTGAATCTAGTGTTTAAAAAAATTTAACAAAAAAAACTATGACAACAACAACAAAAACACACACTAGCATTATTAGCTGCAAATCAAAACCAGAGACTCGAATTCCCAAGTACGTATTAGCACAGAAGTTGCAATTCACAACAGCACTAAGGAGCAAGGTGTAAAAATAATACTTTTTTGTGTCTAGTGCTTTGCTATCTTAAAGCCAAAAGACTACCTAGCAATATGGTCAAATCCAGGCAAAAAAAATTTATTTTGTGAATCAGCACTCAAGCCAAAAAATAGTGGATCAGAGATGCAACATATTTTGCCTTTTCATCACAAAGATGCTTGAACTTAAGCATGTCACTTGTACAATATTGTAATGCTGTCTTCCATCTGACAGAGCACAACTTGAGAGGGTCCAGAGAAGAGGAACAAGGATGGTGAAAGGACTAGAGGGCAAGCCCTATGGGGAGCGGCTACGGGAACTGGAGTTTTTCAGCCTGGAGAAGAGGAGGCTCAGAGGTGACCTCATTGCCGGTTACAACTACCTGAGGGGAGGTTGCCGCCAGGCAGGTGTGGACCTTTTCTTTCAGGCTGCCGACACCAGAACAAGAGGACATGGCCTTAAGCTACACCAGGGGAGGTGTAGATTGAATGTTAGGAAGAGGTTTTTCATAGAGAGAGCGATCTCTCATTGGAATGGTCTGCCCAGGGAGGTGGTGGAGTCGCCATCCCTGGAGGTGTTCAAGAAAAGACTCGATGAGGAACTCAGTGACATAGTCTACATGGTGGGAGGCTTGGATGGATGGAGCATGGTGCCCATGGTTCTACGCTTGTGGGCCTGATCCCTGGGTGGGCGTTCGCTTGGGAGTTGGACTAGATGATCCTGTGGGTCCCTTCCAACTCAGAATAACACTTTAGTTCACAGGTTCACAGGCTTGCAAAACCCACTATGACTTTCCGATGAAATTTCTCAAAACTCCATGTAATTGGTGTGTACTTGCTCTATTTTCAAGCATCTAAGAACTTTCGAAAAGTGACAAAAAGGATCTATTTTCAATTATGTCATGCTGAAATTGTACTTACTTGGACCATTGTTTTATCAGAGTACATCAATTCAATTGTCCGATGTATTCTAGATATACTTTCTTGTAAGTCTGAAAGAAGAAGAAAAAAAAAGAAATCTCTCTTCAGTAAGGCTGCAGGACATTATCTTGATTTTATCTCACTAAAAGCCCAACAAGGGTATGTTTCACGTGGGGTGCACATTTATCTATCCACCTGCCAAACACTAAACCTTCTAGGACGAAAAATTTGCACATTTGCACAAATCCTTTCCAACAGCAAGTGCATTCCCCGGCTCATGGCATTACCTCTAGTGTCGTTCTCTACTTCAGTCCTCCAGCGATGTAAACAGCCTTCCAGGACAGACAGCTCCTCCTCAGTGATGTGCCTTGGTGCAGGATGCATTGGCAGATCAGGAGGAATTCGTGATTGTGTGAATGGTTTATGTATTACTGATCTTTGTACGGGAGACGTGCTTGGAACATCTGAAGATGAAGGCCCCTGCTGCTCTGTTGTGCTGCATTCATTCAAAACATGAAATACAAAAATCAAATCATCAAGTATCCAAATGAAGAGTTACACCATAAAAATAAGCTTTTTATCTGAAGACAGAAATTCTAAAAGGTAATAATTTCCTACAATGCAATCCAGGGAAGGTACTTACAATACCAATAAGGAATTGGTATGTAAATTCTGAAAACTTTGTGGCGCACTACATGTTAGCAAAATGACACTGACTGCCATTACCAAACAAAGGAATGAAATTTGAGTCAGTCAAGCCATAGTTTGCTTTATTTCAAACACCACTGAACACTTACAATTCATGTCCTACATGTAATCACTGTGGTTTGAAACATTTACTGCCAAATGACAGAAAAATCACAGCAGGTTGTCTTATGGCCAACTGACTATAAAATCCAACAAACACAAGTTGCCTGTTTAGCAACATCTTCATGTGTCTCATACCTAGCAGATATGCTTTTTGTGATCAACTATCTACACCTTATATTACCTCAACAGCAACAATGAAGGGACCTCTGATATTTATGGCACACTGGAAATCTAGTATCAACCCATTTAAATTTGTTCAAAACAACTCTAACTCAAACTGCAAAGCAGCTATCTTAGGAGAAATCTGCAACAGCTGAAGAATAATAAAAACGAAACCCTGTTAGAGATTTTTCTCTTCCCATCAACAAGACCACCTACATGTAATTACATTTCATAGCAGTAACCCGAAGATCATTCTTGCAACCCACTGATTTCTTACTTTGTGTACAAAATCGTGATCCAGCAAGAGGAACCTAGATTCTTCAGTAGTTTAGAATGATCTGAGAACTTTAAAAGTTGAAAATGTCCCTCCATGTAACATGCTGTGGTGTTTTTACAGACTGACAAAAAAATTCACAAGACTTATATTTTTACATAGGAGTTTGAACGAAGTATATTACTTTTGATACTGTATTTCATGCAAGAAATTCTCACTTCTAAAAGTTTGTCTTCTGTCAATCATCATGATTGCTACTGGTAATATATCAGTAATACACTTGGAACCTTTTTAAAGTCTTCTTATTATTCAGGTACTTTACTTCCTTGAACTACAAAATTAACCATCTTCACTGGAGCAGAACCTAGAACCCTGTGTTCCAAATGCCATACCAAAAGCTGTTACATACTGTTAATGCCCAGCTAGCCAAGTCCTATCCAAAGCTGTAGTCTATTATCATAGAATCATTTAGGTTGGAGAATACTTCTAAAATCATTGAATTCAACTATTAATCTCACCTTGCCAAGTCTATCACTAAACCACGTGCCTCGGTGCTACATCTACATGTCTTGAAAATACTTCCAGGGACAGTGACCCCACAATTCCCTGGGCAGCCTATTCCAGTGCTTGACAACCCTATCTGTTAAGAATTTTCCCCTCATGTCTAGTTGAAAGCCCATGGATCCAGTCTGATCCCTCTGCAGGGCCCTCCTACACTCCAGCAGATTGACAAACACACCTGAACTGGTGTTACCTGCAAACTTACTGAGGGTGCACTCGATCCCCAATACTGAGTTATTAGCTTAAGTATTGAGAAAAACATTACTCCCTGGTATTTTAGCTACTCTGTATTTAAAAAGTCACACTGTTAGGTTCCTGACAAACTTGGTGTGATGTGCAAATTGAAAAGCTGAAAAGGAGCAGAAATTAACAAAACTGTACATCACAAACCTGGAAGCTATTCAGCACTTACATGCTGCCCAATTCAGATTCCTAAACAATACCCATGGGAAGCTATGACCTCTCAAGACATTGTGTCTATTTGGAATTGTAGCTAGAATTGGGCTTTGCTTGAAAATGAAAATTCTCCACCTAAAGACATTTTTATTAGCGCATGAGACAAACACAAACTACTAACATTTTGGTTTATTTATTTAAGGCTGCTGTGCTGAAAAAGTACCTCTAGGAAAAGAGCAGAAACTTCTCACTATACCCTCTAGGAGATCCCTGATTTTATTAATCTGGGGAGGTTCAGACTGGATGTTAGGAAGAGGTTTTTCCCAGAGAGAGTGATCCCTCAGTGGAATGGTCTGCCCAGGGAGGTGGTGGAGTCGCCATCCCGGGAGGTGTTTAAGAGAAGACTGGATAAGGAGCTCAGTGACATGGTCTAGTTGGTGAGAGGCTTGGATGGATGGAGCGTGGTGCCCGTGGTTCCATGCTTGTGGGCCTGATCCCTGGGTGGGTGTTCACTTGGGAGTTGGACTAGATGATCCTGTGGGTCCCTTCCAACTCAGAATAACCTGTGAACCTGTGGTGAACAAAGCAGTTCAGCTTCCTCCCTGGCCTCTGAGCTTGGGAGGGCAGCAGGCAGCCCTTACCTGGGTGAGGTCTGGGCCGGCATGGTGCCACTCACAGGGGCACTTGCACCCAGATCGTCAACGGGAGATGTGCACACCGGCTTGCTGGAGGCAAACTCCAAGGCATACTGCAGGACATCTACCAAGGGGAATCGTTTAGGACCAGAACCATAGCTTAAATATCTGTTAACCATAAAATGTATTAATGCCATGACTCACATAGAACAGAACAAAAAATTAAAAATTAAAAAAAAATTCTGGTTGACTGCAATTAAATTAAAGCAAGCCTTTCCTGGCATGATCCATGCATCAGAATTACAATGCTTATATACAATTTCCAAGGAAAAGAAGAGAAGAGATAGAAGGGAAATTAGAGTAAACAACTACACAGAAAGTGTGTAGTTGAAACGAGTTGCCCTCTGTAGCTCATACTATTATTTGCATTTACACAGTTATCTATAGTACCGTTCTAATCTCTGTTGTAAAACTGTGAGGTACTCTTTGAGTCTCTTGATTTCATCTCGTTTAATTCTTGTTATTTCTCTGTTTTTGTGCATATACCTGTAAAACAAAAAAAGTCAGAAGGAACTGTCAGCCCGTAATATATCAACACTGAAATGTAGGTCTGTATCCACTAGGCATTATCACTAAAGCTTATTGCTAGTAAGTCACACTCTTTAGAACCTACAACATATTCAGTACTAAAACAGGACTGAGAAGAAAATAAGCAATTAAGCCTTCCCTTCCACAACAAGCTCTGTTCATACCACGGATAACAAGCATCTACTAAAAGACTACTACTACAAAGATTATAAATTAAGTGGTTTGCAGAACAACCACATAGCAATATTCTTGTTTCATTAGTTAGGTTCACAAGTATCATTTAGCAGCCATCCTGGTATTTCACCTCTATACATAAACAGCACCAATGCTGAGAATACTCTTCAAACCATGCAGTCTATCTGGAATAACATGAAATAACTGAGTTGTTACACTCTTTCCCAATGGATCCATAAATCATGTGATTTTTCAGAACATATTGCCAGTGTACAGAACTACCTAGCAATAAATGGAAGTGGAAGCAGGTTTCTAACATGAAGCAGCAGTAAGCCTTAAATTGTTATCTGCATATATTTTCTGAAACAGATCAGATCCATGAAAACTCTAATTTGTATAGTCAGAACAGAAATTTATTGTGATTTAAGTGAGCATAAGATATATCAGCATCTTTAGCAAATATGCAAGATTTAATTTATATTCATGCTAGGATTTTGTTGATAATATTATACTGTACCTGTCTAGATACAAAATTGGAGGAAATTCTAATTTGTTGTGTATCTTCTCTGGTCTCCCCAGAGCCTGATTAAACTCAAATCTTGATAGCTCAAAAGTTAAGACAGGAGGAAGCTCTGTGAACCAGTGCTGGACAAAACAAAAACAGAAAACTCCACAGTGAATGCCTTCCAATAGCAGTAATTTATTTTAGTAATAATGGTACAATACCTGCAAACAAACACAGCTGTGGGAAAAACTGGCTTTAGTAGGTGGGTCAGCACAAGTTTTCCAAAGCTCTCGTCTCTCCTCATCAATGAAAACACAGATTATTTGTCATCCATGCTGCATCAGAGCTTTTCAACTCATCCACTGCTATCTGTTAAAGCAGAGGAGGCAGGAAGGCTTCTTCATGTCACATAATCCACCTGCCTTGCCAGTTGTCCTGTTTTCTTTTAACCCAGTAAGTGACACTGGGTGAATGAACGGGTCAGGAACTTGAACCTGAGGGAACTAGCGGGAAGAACACTCTGTAAACAACCCCCTTTTCAAAGGGACTCAGAATGATCTCCTCTTGAAGCAGGATCAGCGAGTGCTCTGGGCTGGGCCAGGAAAGCACTCTCAGCATCATAATCCAAATTTTTTTTTATTTATATTTTCTCTATACTAGCAGCCTAAAGTTTCTGTTTATGTCTCTAATCAGTATCACTGTTATCATCACTTTATCTCAGTTTTCTTTGGTTCCTTAGTAGACATCTATGTTTTCTTCACATACACTGTTCCTCAACTACAACACAAAAGCAGCTCAGGTTCTGATAGTTTTTTCCACTCCACTCAAACATAACTACAGTCTATTCATTCAGTAAGTCTTGGATGTCTAACTATCAATCCAACTGCTGCAGAAACCACTGCCAAATATTTGCCATCAATGCCAGATCCAGATGTGGCATTTGTCTCACGCTCACTTCAAGTTCTCCTGTCCAGCCAAGTGCCCTGAAGAGTCTTTCCATGTAATACCTCACAGCCAGCCTTTTCCTCCTGTGCTCATGGCTAAACTTTGGGTCTAGGTTCTCATCAGTCCAGATCTCAGTGCAATGTTTCCTCTCTTCTCCCCTTGCCTGGCCTTAGCTCACAGAACCTTGCCACACTCACAGGATCCCAGGATTTTGTTGAATTTTCCTCATCCACTGCCTTCATCATCATTCCTCTTATCTTCCTACACACAAAGTGAGTTGCTTTCCTTTTTCTTGCCTGTATCAGTCTCCATTAACCACCTTTTCAGTTTTAAGAGGCAGTCATGACTTCTCTCTTGCAACAACTTCACACAGCAGTAATTTCAATGCTAAGGTCAGCAAAAGTCACATCACAACCCTTCTCCCCTAAAACCTTCTATTTTGAGGATCCCAAACCACTTGATGATGACTAAGCTGCTGATGTACTAAATTTCATCAACAATGATGCTGAGCAACATTCTCTCATTTTTCTCAAATTTTAACTCCCAAGTACGTGCACTGATCTCCTTCTCTTGAATCTGGATCTAAGTTCCTCAGGACAGGGAATGTCTCTTTTTGTGTTCCTGTAGTAGCCCAACTGCTGACACACTGCTCCATGGTTGAGGCTTTTAGGTATCATGATAATAAGAGTAAAAATAATAATAGTGAATAACAAACTAAATATCCCATTAGAGGCAACGGTGGGAATAAGGGGGAAAAACCCCCCTGTTACTTTGAGGATCTTTCAATACGTGACTACCACAATTTGCTTTAAGCTCTGATTTCTATCTCCTCAGGGCAATGCCACTTGCAGCCTTTGCTCAACTGAGACAAACTTTGCTAAAACTACGAGAAATTCAGCTTCCTTTAGTACTTCCAAACCTTCCAATGTCCTGTAACATCTTTGAGGCACTATATTTTGAGGCGCTAAAGGCAGTAACATCACTTTAAATTACTTCACGGAAACGTAAGAAATTTAATTAGCCCTGGGAATCATGCAGTAATGTTTTCCTAGATTAGGACTTCACAAATTAACTTCCTTGGTTTTTCCACCATTGCCAATCTATCACAGGACTGTTTCACTTCAATTTCCACAAGTGGAGAAGCCAAGCTGACTAAAACCCTGACAGTTTCACAGAACTCAAAGCTTCATAGTTCAAATTATCTTTCTGTTCACCACAGTTTCTCAACATTACAGGGTAAAAATCTCTCAAAACCAAACAACAATAAACCAAAAAACACCAAACAACCAAAAAAAAAAATCAACAAAAACATTCTGGCATTTCTAGCATTTCAAGCATTTGTAACAGAACTGACATCTTAGGCATGAATACACACAGGTTTTAACTGCAAGACAACTTTCCATTTATAAGATGAACAATCGTGCTCTTGTAGTAAGTACATACAAGATTTCACCTTGCATTAAGAAACCAAACCTTGTGCTGTACCAAGGAATTTATTGGGGTTTCTTCCAGTTATATTTCAGGAAATATGCTCATTTTAAAAGGGTTGCTATAAATCATTTGTCAATAACACAAAATTGGAAGTAGAACTTCAGACTGGAGGATGATTTCAGCATCACTAGGCTTCATAATTAAACCCTGTCTGTACGTTGATATGAATACAGGAAGGAAAATTTAGTTTTGCCGAAGACTGATATCAAGGAAGAAATTATACCTGAGCGTTTTTCTTAAGTAGAAGAAACCCCCTAAGATTTCACATCTTTCAAATAACATGACCAGCTGTGTAAAGAGAAAGTAGCTCATCCCTTAAGTGGCAATTTTCCATAACAATAACCCACAGGTTATTAGAGAGAGCTCTGCCAGAAAATAACACTGGGCACTGGCAGCAATAAGAGGGTACATTTCAGAGCACACTCTCTTGGTCCTACAACAGCCCACTACCTCTTTCCCTAACTTCTTCATCACCTCATCCCAACATGATACACTGCACACCCCACTGCTTAGTGGGGCTTCATCTGAATCACTTCACCCTTGCTTCCAGCATCTTCTGGAATTTGGCAGCCTCCTGCTCTAACGAGATCTTCTGGAAGAGGAGGAACAGTAGCCCATGGAGCAAGTATTGTCTGTCCATCAGAGTGAGCAAAGTGAAGAACTGCCCACTGTAGGTGGCAAACAGAGGGACGCTTGAATTGTCAGTAGAAAGGGGAGAGGGGAGGAAGGTTAAGGTGCTGAGGAATTGCATGACAGAGGCACAGAGGAACAGCAACAATGATGTGGGGCCATGGCAAGGGCACAGCTCTTAGGTGCTGTTCACAGCATGGCCCAGAGCAGCAAACCAGCCCCAGCAGAGGTCAGGTACCTACAGGTCATCATAGCCATGACCTCTTGTGGAGATCAAATATCAACAACAGGTGGGAACCATTCCATGCCAAATCACCACTGTAAGTGCTTAACAGTACCAGCTTTTAATAAGCATGAACTTCCTATGATATGAAAAATACAAAAAAGGTGATACTCTCGATACTCCAAGAGAAATACAACCCCTCCCCCCAAATTAACATTATGTCAGACATCAGAAGCTGCACAGCAGCAGGTCACTTAAAAAAGAACTATGAACCCCAATAAAAAACAAAGAGCACTGCAACAACACCCGGAGAGAAGCTCACAGGAGCACTTAACTCACCTCCTGACCAGACTTTGCAGAGTTTTCTGAATGGAGAGATTCAATTTCCCCTTCAATCATTGCAGCTTCTAGGCACTCATGCAGGTCTTTAAAGCCATTAACCTGTAGTGGATACTGGCCAAACATTTCTGTGTTTTCAAATTTTTTGCCTTCATATGAAAAATTAAACAGTTCATGTTTTAGAAATAAACATTTACCTTAAAAAAAAAAACCCTAACAATGAGCTGATCTAATCTGCTGAAAAATACTCACATTTTCTTATTGAACAAGTTACTTGAAAATGCCGCTTAAATGTAATACTGAAAATCAATGTGTTTTCCTCTTCAGCTCATTTTTTATATTGTTTTGGCATCTACTGCTAATAAGCAAACCTCAAAATGACTGGGCACCACAGATGTATGGGAAGTTTTACTCCTATAAATCAAAGTCCTCCTCCTGCAAATATCAGCTTAGTAATACAACCACACATTGTCCCAAAGTGAGCAGAATTGCTGGTATCAAAGGGCCCTTTGTAGAAGTATGTTTAGCAAGAACTCACTACAGAAGAGAACATTCACAATGTCTGTCCTGAAAACAAGATTATAACTTGGCAACAGTATATAAAGATGTAAGTTCAAATACGAGGACAAAGATAGGGGGACAAGTGATTTCAACCTAGAATTTCAATTTATTTCATCCTAAAGTCAGGAACAAGTCTCCTTACCTCTGCTAGTTTCTTTCCACTGGTTTGACTGTTACATAGCTCCTCAGTTAAGATGAGAATGTAAAGAATGAAAGGAGTTAAAACGAAAAGGAGCAAGAATGCTAATGAAAATTGCAGAATGGTTTTGAAATCTGACAACAAATCATTAGATATGCCATTCAAGGTTGAGGAACAACCTGGAAGCCACTTAAACTACAGCTGCTTCATTCAGATGCAAGAATCATACATTTAGATTGGGGGACAGAATCACTAACATTAAAATCACTTTAAAATCCTCCCATAGTCTCCTAGAAATAGAGAACACGGCAATTCTGCAGATCTACTACTCACATACAGATAAGACAAAGGGAAGCTTGTTGTGTACTCTCTTCTTCCTTAGCACTCTTTGACACTGCCCTTGAGCAGGATTCCACTGACTTATTTTCAACAAACTGCACTTTCAGGAGGATTTTCCGTATGAGAAATTGTGCAGACGAAAATGCAATAACTGAAATTTTAAATTGCAATGAAATACAGTAACTTGCCTTCTGTATGTAAGTGGCAAAAGTGCACCAACCATTGTTCTTCCAAGCCTTTTTCCTTTAGCATCTCACACTAAGTTCTGCTGCACTGAGAACATACATTCAGCACCTGAAGTTAACAAAACAGCCTTTTTGGATCCCTACAGCTCACTGCACTGAACTTCAGTCTCATACTTCCAGGACAAACTGTTTGTCACTGATCAAACTCACATTCTCCAAGAGTGTTGCCATGTTTCCACAGAAGTAGCTAAAATCCTACGCTGCACCATTCACCTGTGCATTTGGACAAGCACTGAACAGACAAGACAGAAGCCCAAGCAAAATTCAGATACACACCTTCAAGTACACCTACTGCTAGAAATCGTCCATAAAACAACTCCACCATTGGGTTCTTTGGTTTCTCTCCATCCCTAAAAAACAGACAACGTGTTAGTGCAAAAAAGAAAAATCAAACACAAAGCTATGAAATTCCATAAAACTATAAACAGACTATTTCAAATTGCTGCCCACTTCACTGTTACTGCTAATTTATTTTTGTACTTTCCTCTAATGACAATAACAATGATTCAGATATTTGTAGTGATCAGTATATTCTGAAAATTAAGTTTCAGAAGTGCCTCATTCTAGGAAAATTCATGTAAGACAGATTCCATCCATGAGCAGTTAAATTGTACAAAAACCTCGTACAAGTTATTTCCTGCAACGCTTTAGAAAAAATTGTGTTAAAAGACAGTTTACAGTTGTTTGCTCACACAAACAATGAGTATTTACTCCTGAGATGAGAAACAGGAGCAAGGTTTTGAAGTATTTCAAGTACAGGATTGAAAAGTAAAACTGCATTCAAATGAAAAGAGCCTAATTGATTATGTACAAAAATTTTCTTTATATACTTTATATACTATTCTTTATATACTTTGGACTTCATTGAGCTAGATTTCTAACACAAAATAAGAGGGTGAAAACAGACAGCTCACACAAATTCAAGGTTGAAAAACCACACTGGAATTAAAAAGAGTTGGATCTTTTTCAGCCATACAGAGGGATGGATTTTTGGTTGTTTGGTTTGCTCTTCTCTCATTCAAATGTTCAACATAGAGGGCTTGGAAAAAAATCTTACCTCTCTTCTTCAGCTTTAATTTGGAAGGCATCTTCTAGCCAATCTAATAATTTGTGTGTAAATTCACTAACATCTTGCTGTTAAAAAAAATAAAACTATCAGTATATGCTCATATACAATGAGGTGTCACCTTACAAGACCAGTACAGCAGTACTCCCCTCCACAAGCATTCCAAAATCACTCCGTATCCGAGGCTTTGCCATGACTAGGTTTTTTTCAGTGGCTCTGGTGTTCCTCAGCCATGACACTGTCCTGTGATCCTTATTACTTGGGCTCAGCTTTCATGCCATGCCAGTCCAAAGGCATCCTACGAATCCCATTGTTCAAACCCTTTGGTATCTAACAAGTGGTGACTAATGTTACGTACTTTCATGAAGCACTAAATGCAGCGAGCTCTTGTAGTTAAACATCTCAGCTACACAGCCTCATGTGGGAAAATAAAGCAGCTGAAGAAACAAAGTGTTTATAAAAAAACCCAGAATATACACACTTTAGGGATAGATTTAGGCAGGAATCCCGAATATGAATATTTGGGCCCTCCAAATTAATACCTACAAGGACAGGATAATAGGACTGTACTTGCCCTGGATGTGGTGATAGATCAGATAAAGCTCTTTCCAAAAATCTCAGACTTAGAAGCTAAACTAAACCCTAAGAGCAAGAATTCAGAATTATTAATTAATTTCTAAAATAACATGAAGAAAGTGCACTGAGTAAAACAGTCATGCTGTCTGGAACAATTTTTTAGCTTTATTTTTCTAATAAAATTGACTTAAAATCACACAATATTAGAGGGAAAGCCCAAAGACTCATAATTAGAAGCTTGTTTTCCATGGGTATTTTGTATTTTTGTTGTCCACCCTAAATACTTCCTACTGCTAGATGACCATAAGAAAACATGCATAAGCTTGATTGAAAATGCACAGAGATTACCTGTTGGGAATCATTTGATTTAAAAGCATCTTTAAGGATTTCAACTGCTCTTGATGGGTCAACGTACTTTCTCTTCGAACCAACCAGAAGTGCAAACAAGTACCTCAATTCACGCATGAAAGGCAGATTCCTATGCTCCTGTATTTGAAGAATTAAACATATTTAACAAATTGATAACAAAAATCTACTTTACAGAAGAGTCACCCAATAAACTAAGTCCATAACTTGCCAAACACTGAAATACATAAGCCTACTTGTACTACCAAGGTAATGCTACATGACTTTTATTTGTCAGCTTCACAAAGTAATGTGGTTCTCTGGGAAGAAAAGAACATTTCAGAAACTAAAAGCTCCCTGAAATCATATCCAGATAATGTTGTTTGTCTCGAAATGGGGCTGAATTGACAACTGGACAAGCTGAGCTGCATTTAGGATGGAAACATTTCTCTCATGACTTAAAAAGCCTTAAGTAATACACTGCAACAATATGCATTGATTTTATTATCATTTATTTCTTCTTAGCCTACACACTATTCAATACTACTAACTTATTTTTAACTAAAACTAAACTTGTAAAGTGTACATAAATATTATTCTTCCTGACAGAAGAGAGATAAGTAGCCTGCTCTCCTCTGTACTTTAAATAATAAGTACAGTTCATTTAAAGTACAGTTTATGGAAGCACGACATTCTTTTCCTGGTTGCCAGAAGAAAACTAGAAGAAATACTTTCTACCTGCATTATGAAAAGCAAATAAAAAGAGACAGATTCTTCACACAACAGATTAAACCACGTTATAAATGCTGTGGAGATTAAATATCACTCATAGTCCTGAGTAGACAGTTGTAAAAGACCCATGAAATTAAACACCATGTACTATCCACTTGTATTTAGAACAGAGTATCATTCAAAGGCAGCACAGATGTCAGATGCTGGTCAAACTGGAATTACTTGGTGACAAACTATTTCACATGCTCATCAAACAGCGGACTTGTTTAGTCATGCCTATGTCAATCCAGTATTGGATAAAACTTCTGTACATAAAGTCTGGTTTCCTTCAGCTCAAAAATCTGCACAGTCAATTGGAATATGTAACACAATACCAAAAAAATACTTCCAGTTATGTATATCTCCAGGTTTAATGCTCTTCTAGTCCACCTTGCAAAACACTTGTCAATTATAACACTGTTGACAGGAAATACTTCATCAAGTGCCACCCTAATAAATCAGCATTAAATCTGATCTAAGAACGAAATCAGTCTCCCATTAACATACTTAAAGCATTATACATATAACAATAAAATAGGGAAACAGACTGCAAAAGTAGTATTTTCCTTATTATTTTCATAAAGTGATCTATTAAAAATGAAGAGAAGTTCACATTTTACACAGATACATTTTGTCGAGATGCTTCAACACCACTGAGAATTCATATATATACATAAAACAAATTTTTAACCCCAGAATGTTCTGGATCATACCTTCTTTTCATGAAATCTGAAATACTTAGGCAGTATTGTAGCACTACTCAAATGTATGGTACTAATTTGGCTGAGTTTTAAGCCACCTTGCAGCTTCAGGCAGAACAGTTGGCTCTTGATGTCAGAAGGATTACTCAGAACAAACATCTCCATACAGGCCATCAAAGTTCTCTAAACAAGAAAAACCCTTGCAGGTTTCAATAAAGCTTGATTGGGCATGTTCCTTACCCAGGTTATGTGGGCATTACCACAATAAACAGACTCTGACTGAACAAAGCCTCAAATTGTCAAAAGAACATGAGTCAGTCCCTAACATGAGGTATCCACAGAGGAATTGCACAGTAAAAGAAAAAAATTAATAAAGTGATCACAGCATACAGCTCCCAACTTTAAAGCACACTGTAGATGCACCAACACACACACAAAATTAAAATCAGTTTTGAATTAAAACTGTATGGAAAGGTCAACCTAAATATTCTTGATTTTATCACCTCTACTGCCTGCCCAATTATTTCACACATGCAGGAATAACTTATGATTATAACTGTTTCTAAAGTAACTTGCATGTTTAATACACAGCAAACATTCATTATTGTCAATCAGCTTGCCAGAACTGTGACAAAATAATAATATTGAAAATAATATCAAAACAGGTGGAAGGATGTGCTAACCTGTAGCACAATAACCCATTTCCTCTGATAATAAAATGTTTCCTGATGATACCACTGAGGCCAAATATTTAGCTGGTCTCCCTGTGTACAGAAAAAAGATCTGTTCATGTGACAGCAAGATGGAAGAGAACTGAGAGAGCAAAGAAGCTGCAGTAACTACAGAGAACCATATCTGTGCCACAGAAGGAAATCGAGGAAGAAAAACTAATTTCCAATTAAAAAGAATAAAACCAGAGGTTTTGAGTGTATGCCCAAATCCAGAAAAACAAAGCTCAATCAGTTGAGGCAAACAAGATGAGGCTATTGTTTGCTTGAGTTTGGGGGTTTTTTAAAGTTAAAATTTACACTAAAGACCTCTTGATGAAAAACTTTACATGCCAAATCATTCACAGCATTTAGTTTCAATATATTGATAGGAAAGAACAAATACCCTTCTATGCAATATTCCCTGAAGTACAACCATGTGCTCTAATTCTAAATCAAGAGATTGTCGTGACCCTGGACTTAAATAAAACCCGCCAACTTGAAGAACAATTGGATGTAAACCAGTGAATACAAAGTACGCAAAATCTGGGATTATTAAAACCTGGTCTTCATTTGGAAGGAAATTTGATCCTAGAGAATGTGAGTCACATTTAGTACTTAATACTAGAATAAAAATAAAAACAAAACCAGAACTAAATCAAAATAGTTTTAAAACAAGTAAGCAGATGGAATTAAATTCCAGAGCTTTTTTTTTTCCTCTTTCATCAACTAGTAACTCACATTACAGCCTAAAATCAATTTGCCTCTACTTGTCTTCCCTCACAAAGAAATAGAAGCACCATAATTGCGGGCACACATGCTTATTTCTTCTATTTGCCTAAGTTCCAACTAGTGAAGCTATCCCTTTTCCTAAACTGGCCTAATCCTTTTTCAGCTGTAGATAAGACAGATGAGTACACCAATTAATAATGTTATTTCATACTGGAATTTAAGTTAACAAAGCAAAGGACACAAACTACTGCCAGAGGCTCTTACCAGCAGGTCTGTAGAAAGCAAGGTTTCTGTACAAACCCATATACTTGCCTGGCATCACACCATCTCACTTCACAAAAACATTATATTGTCTGCCATGGTCAGAATTTCTAAAAAAATAGCACTCTGAATCACTAAAGGCATTCAGCTGCAAGTGTCTATGCTTGGGAAAGATCTTTCTCAACACCACAGTTGGTTATTAGCTATTTCATCCCACCTCTTAGATGCCAACTGCTTTTTACACTCTGAAAAATGAAGGTAAAGAACTCTGAGTATTACTAAAACAAATTGTATGATGAATAATTAAATACTGGGCAGAAAGTCAATCCAAAACTAAAAGAGATCAGTACATACAACTCTTCAGTAGAGCATGACTTACCGTTCTTACTAGAATACACTGCCCTGTATACACATTCTAGACAGTGTACTAGAATACACTGTCCCTACCTTGTGACATGTTCCCTAACACTATCCACGTTGTATTTTCACATCATCTCATGACAGTAATGCAAACAAAGAAAAGAGTGACTTCTTGCCATTTGAAAGTGGGGGGAGGAGGAAGGGAAGAGAAGCAGGGGACAAATGGTTTAGAAAATGAACATTGTCTTCTCTTTGTTTTCCTTTGCTTTTCTAATTACAGCTCTTATTTTTGCTGTTGAACATTCCAGTCATACACGAAGTGACAAAAAACTAAGAACAGGCCAACAACACAATCCATTTTTTAAACTCTGGCTGCCCAGAGAAGTCATGGACATCCCATCCCTGAAAGTGTTTGAGGCCAGGCCTGAGCTGGATGCAGGTCTGAGCAACTCTGTTTAGTGGAAGATTTTCCTGACCCTGGCACACGCGGTGGAACTGGATCATCTTTATGGTTCCTTTCAACCTAAACTATTCTATGATTCTAATTTCAGGATATGCAAAAATTCACTGCTCTTTAAGCCATTGCTAAAAATAACAGCATCAAGTGTCTTCAGGCTTCATACAGCCAATTCCTCTTCCCAGGCCTACCTTTCCAATTCTTAGCATAGAAACCAGGGGGTCCATGACCATTCCCTTGCTAGTCTGAAGTCAGAAGAGACAAGTTAATAACCAAAAGCCTATTCTCAGATCATGAGTGTGAGGGAAATGGAATAAAATGTTTTCTAAGTTACATTCACATGAGAAACGCTCCATAACCAACCTACTGTGAGACTGATGCCATTTATGTAAGATCCACAACAGGAAGCTTATAGAACTGCTAATTGGCATCTCTGCAGTCCATATCTCTGCAGTTCTCTAATATGAGCTAGAGAACAATGCAATAGTCAAGTACACGAGAGAAGTGCTCTTAGCCACGAGGCAAAGTTGGCTTCTACTTTTACCTTTTGGTTTCGGGGTAAGTCTTGAGCATTTGCGGGAGGATTGAAGTTCAAAACCAGCCTTCGAAACTCCAGTAGGTTAAATAATGACTGAAAAGAAACAATTAAGAAAACCTTTAAGCAGTTCTGCAATCAATACAAAATTCTTCCAAACAAGCAAAATGAATGAAGTAACACTTCATTTACACGATACTAAGGTTTCATTTAGGAATGTAGATTATTTCACTTAACTTTGTTAGACCTGTTTTCATCAGAAGACAACTATTTTTGCCAAGAAAACAGCACAATAAAATAAAATTCTTTGCAATTAATCACATAAATCCAACAGTAATTTTGGATGATAGGCAAATTATTTTAAGAACAAAAATTTTATATAATTATACACATAACTTTTCACATTGAGATGAAAGCCTGTTTAGCCACCTAATATTCGTCTCATAGGCCCTCTGTTATCTACATCCTGTAGAGAGAATACATCTCTATTTATTCAACTTAATTTCACCTGCAATTAGCTGTACTTTTTGCATTCTGCCCACCCCTCCCATTATTACCAGATCTAAGGGATGTACATTTGAGTAAGAAAACAGGATTATAGACCTCTGCAGGTAAAAAACTGATAATATTCCCATGTTATAGGCTAAGACATGAGAACAGATGTCCACGGGCACATCCATAGAACTCCACACACAGATCATGGAGGCAAGTGTCTACAAGAACAAGACAACTCTGAGTTGCAAATAAAATATCCAAAGCAGAGGCTGAGAACTGGAGTCCTCAGCCCGTGTGTAACTGTAACTTTTCTGTACAGACAGAAAGCACACTCACTAAAATTCACTTTGTTACCACAAAATAGCGTTTTGATGAAGACAGGTCTGATGTATTTTAAACATGCTCATCAGAGAAGCACAGGAAAAATTCACCCTCCTATTCATACCCTTTTGGTTTTACAATCTATAATTAACTCTCCCCCCATCCCATCACACATTAGCTGTCTATTTTGCAAAAGCAGAGTTTGACTACCCCAGCAATAGACTTTGATCCCACAAACTGTCCTTCAAAAGAAAAGGCTTAAGTCACAAACCACAACAGATTTAACAGGATTTCAACCCCACAGTGCCAAGACAGTGAAACTCAAACTGTGAAGAGGCTCTGCATTTATTCTCATAGTTCAGAACATGTTGGAAAGGAAAAAAAGATGAGCTTGTGAAAAACTGCCATGTTCCTGACTCTCCTTGTGAAAGAGCCTGCACAGAGTTTAACACCTTTTTCCATATCCCACCATATGCAGCACCCCCAACAAAATGAAAAGGTTAAAGCTGTCTTTCCTAACCCTTTTAGATTTAAATATAATTTAAAAGAATCAAAAACATCAAATAAAAACTACCTTTCTGAGCTCTCTAAATCAAAGGAGAGAATTGAGAAGTCAAACTGTTTTTTCTGTTCTGCTGTTCCAAATGCATGTTCCCCTTTTACACATCCTTGCAGAGAAGGGAGATTAAAACAGAGTCCTTTGTTTACTTACTCAAAGCACAGAAAATGTTAATATTTAATTCAGATGTCCTTCTAGAAGCTGATACTAATTGAAGTTATGTCCAATGATGTAACAGCATTCCACTGGTGGGCCTTCCATCAAGCAAAACATAGCAATGTCTCACATACAAAATAAACCAGCTGCTGAAATAATGTCCAAAGGCTAAATTCCCTCCATGACTAATCCAAGTGCCATCAACATGCCAGGCAGCTGAGCAGGCCAGTTTTGTAAGACAAGGACACAAATTATGTACAAGAAAACTGGGCTCAAGTTTAACACTTTTGCCTGGCATTCAATACACAGGTTTTGCACAAACACTGTTTCTTTAAACCAGAACTCTATACTGAACATGTAACTCTGTGGTTTTCAACTAACCTGGACAAACCTATTTGTGCAATCTGCTGAGAATAATTAAGAGGATTGTCCAATATACTCTTTTCTTGTTTGGCTTTGTACTACTCAAAATTTCTTAGTTATTAAACTTCTTTCCAGGACAGCTTACTCTCTGCACAGCTGTACTGAGACACAGCAGAACAGTCACAGTTCATCTGCTGCCGACACCACTAATGCTATGGACAGTGTCACACCGTAACTCTACTACAGTGAGCTAAATCAACTCCAGAAAACTTCTATATTCATTAAAAAAAATAAATTGTAATTTCCCCGCGTATGTGTAAACAAGTGCCTGAGACCAACTAATTTTTGTGCTGAAAGTGAGAAAACTACAGCTCTTTCTGAGGTAAGGAGATATAAACAAGTTCACCTAAGCCCAGCAGAGACCTCCATGGCCAACCACCCCACTGCTTCAGAAACAGGCAAAGCAAAACAATTCGGAATTTGCTGAGCCATCTTTTGTCCAGGCTCCCTGCACCCAGGATAAGTGGCACCTCCTCTGCAGCCCCCAAGAGAGGCAGAGTAGTCTCTCTCCCTGGCCTGAGTTCCACTTGCTGGCACCCACCTAAAGCTCTGGCCTTCCTAACACTTCACATGGAGCAGCACTTCACCTCTTACCCACTTGGCTTCAGTCAGAAGGTGCCAGGAGTCCCAGTGCAAGAAAACAGGCTGGATCTAACAGGTGGATACTTCCTATCTACAAGCCTTGATCCAATGTTTCCAATTTATCAAAGCATGCAAAACTTAAGCGTACAAAGAAAATCCTAAACAGTGCCTTGTGGGGTTCTTTTTCTCCAGAGCATTTAAACCTATTTAAAAGCTGTCATCTGGAAATTTGATCAAGCTGAAGCCAAGCTATACCAATTCAAATTGCCATTAAAAAAACCCCAAAAAAACCCAAAAAAACCAAACAACAGATTTTTACAATACCTGCATCCTATTATGTCACTTTGGGGGACAAGAACAGGCTATTTAAAGGAAAAATGAGAATAAACAACGACCACGAAAATTCACTGTCAGTTTAAGGTATTCACATTAACAATGCTGAGTGACAACAGATATACTGTGGCTTTCCCATGTTATAGGAGGTGTAGATGTATTTTCTGTCACGCCAGAGAGAATTAGGTTGTTTTAGTACCTTACAGTCTTTGCAGCTACAACTCTTTCACTTTTCTGCGTAATGTTTACCTACAGAGTCCTAATGCAATTTCTGAATATGTTGCCTTGATTTCACCTGAAACAACCTTATCCATTTTCCCCTCCTTAAAATCTAAGATTATCAAATATAAGAATCTTGGCAGAGTTTCGATTGCCTGAGTAAAGGATTAATTTTTAACATTAGAGAACTGTGATGCTGCATTAATGCTACAAGATGATAAATTAGTCAGCATATAAAACCCATAAAAGCTTAACATGCAATACAGGTCATTAAAAGCCACGGGCAGAGTCCTAAATTAGTAAAATTACTGACACCAATAATACTTAAGAACAGGAGAACAGTACTTCTGAGACTAGATAAAAGATGACCTACCAAGCCACTGCAGAAAGCTTTTGACAGGCTCTCTGATGGATTCTTGCACATTCTGTAAGAACAGAGCACTAAAACCAGCTGTTTCATTAACAGATTGATGAAAACATTCTGTTTTCTTTGAGCAGAAATTCTGTATTTGTTTCCAGCATTGGGGTGGGAGGGGAAGCAAAAAAATTTGCACAAGAGGAGGGAAATTTTTAATATACAAGTTTACATGAAAACCTTAACATCATAGTTTCGTGTTTGTCCCATATTTTTTCCATAGTTTCCCATCTAATTCACAAAGGTTAAGCTGGGACAAAAGGAAGGGAAGAGAAACAGAATAAAGGAAAGGGAGGACAGAAAGAAGAAGACCAAAAACTAAATATATCTTACTAGGAGTGCTTGAAAAGCAACACTTTAACAAGGGAAAAGAAGGAATCCAAACTGATTCCTTCAGGTATCAACATTTAGCTAAAACATGATCTTGTGTAAGCGGAAAACATATGAAAACACGTCACAACATCCACTGCCTTGTTTAGCCATCTGAGAACTTTTAGGCATTTCCAATATGGCATTTATTGAGATTTATTTAGATTTTAAAGCCACAAAGCAGAGACCATGTCTACCTTCATTTTGTATAGGAAGCGGACAGCATCCTTAAATAACAAACACATTATTACTGATCTAAAAATAAAAAGTAAAAATAGAGCTCTATGTGAAAGTAAGTTATTTGGAATAACTTCCTTCTGCCAACATGACAAGTTAGACTTGTGTTCTCATCTCACTTTATAAACAACTTGGGGTTTTTATGGTATGTCGAGTTAAATTGTGTGGGGAAGATCAGTTTTTATAAGGGTTAACTTTTTATTTGTGTAATAATCCAAATCAAAGAAAAACACAGAACTATGGAATATATGGTCTCACCTGCAAGCATTACTATATGTTTCTTCTCTCAATATTTTAAGAACCTGAAATTCACTAGTTATCAATATTTCAAGTCCTAAGGTTCGAAGTAAAAAATTCCTAAATACTGCACTTGGGCTGATTAGTGATTTAACACTCCTGCATGCCTCAAATTGAATTTTAGTGTCCAAAGTTGCGTAATACAAAAACATTGGCAACTTCACTGACAACGAAGTCCCATTCTCTCCAACTTCCAAGTCTTTTGGACTGTACATCCCTACATTCTGAGAGAACCGGGTTTGTTCAGTCTGGAAAAGAGAGTGTTTCAGTGTGACCTAATTGCACCTTTCCAATATCTGAAAAGAACCAACAAGAAAGATGGAGAAGGACTATTAGAAGAGCCTGTAGTGATAGGACAAGGGAGAATTGCTTCAAACTGAGAGCAAGTATATTTAGACTAGACATTAGGAGAAAATTCTTTACTGGACACTGGAATAGGTGCCCAGAGAAGCTGCGAATGTCACACCCCTGGAAGCGTTCAAGGCCAGATTGGATGGGGCTGTGAGCAACCTGGGATAGTGGATGGCAACGGGTTGGAACGAGATAATCCTTAAAGTACTTTCCAACCCAGGCCATTCTATGATAATAATCTGGGAGAATCACTTGTCTCTCCTCTTTAAGGACTTCCCACTTTTTCTATTTACTGATCGACTCTTTCCTTTTCAGTTCATGAACCTGATTTTCTCACAAGAAAGTCCACGAAGTGGCTGTTCGTTGCCACCAGGGGCTGCTCTGCTTGGCTCTGAGCTCCTTTTCACCCGGCTGCTCATTACAACTCACACCAGGGCTGCCTCCTACTCCGTTTGTCCATGTCTTACTTGTGTTAAGTGGTAGATCCCATTTCCAGAAGAGAGACAAATGACAGGCACTAAGAAAATTAACAAGTCATCCCAGAAGATAGTGCTTCTTCACATATACTGATTTGGCACAGTCTAAAGCCTTCCCCGTATTCTTTAGAAAACTGCGTAAGACAGAAGCAAAGTGAGGAAAGCAGACTCAAAAGCTGGCACTTCAGCAGGTTCCTGTTCAACTTCACTGTGAAGGTATAGGAAGAAGAGGTTTTTTCTCTCTGCTTTTCTGAAGCAAGAACTCCTGTAGACAGATACGACACTTCCTGACAGCGGAATTTCAGCAGTACAACCCTAAGGTGGTAGCTATCGGAGAAACATTTCAAAGTAACTTCAAAGTCACAGAGAGATTCAGTCACAGATCTCTAATACCTCCAAAAGGACATTTTGGTTTATAAACTGTCAACCAATCAGGATTCCGAACTGCTGAAAACCAAGGTAGAAAATGTAATTTTAAGCAGCCGTGTTTTGCATTCCCGAAAGGTTGAAGAATGACATGGAAGAAGATGGAAAACAGCTCACATGCTGTTTGATCTACCAAGTCAAACTAACTTAAGACCTCCAGCAGCCTTGGGTTAAGTCAACATTTTAAACAAACAACTCATCATGGTATTACCAGCCTGCATTTAGAGAACATTTACTTGTTTATAGCAACAAAGTCAGAACATTACTCCAGCGCAGAAGACAGCTAAGTATGATGTGTGTCCAGAAGAATTCGCTTTATGCTTGTGTCTTGGCATTCAAATGCCATTCAAGCACTCCTCTATTACATGGTCAAAGCAACCAAAAAAAAAAATCTGTTAGGACATAAAATAACAATCAGCATTTCCTTACACGGTTACAGTTTTCAACTTCTCGCATAAATGAAATAAGTGCTATAACTTCAACAACACAGCTAAACAATGCAATGTTCTTCTATACCTAAGAACTGCACAGGGGATTGCAAACCAACACTTGTTCAGTATCCTTTATTTTCATTAAATGAGCAACTATGAGTCAAAGTGAAAGCCATCATTAAAGCTTTCCAAACCTTCACAACAGAGATTTTGCAATATTATCTATCATTAAATACATGGCAAGAGTTTGAGAAGGTCACACAACCAACCTGAGAGAACTGGAGACCACAAAAGACCAGAAATACCATAGAGTGATTGAATTTGGAAGTGACAGGTCAGTCTTTACAGGGGAACAGAAGGAGCAACGGAAAGCCAGTAACTCTATCTCCAACATCATTATTGCTCTGCCCATGAAACTCTATGGAACAGTTTACACCATATATCCTCTACCACCAACCCCTGCCCCAGATTGTTTTACAATAAAAATGATTGAGAAAAGCATTCAATCAATGGCCATTTTCACTTAAATAGTTTTTGCACTGGATATTGTTCAAAATCATACAGATTGTGCACTGGATGCTCTTCAGTATGCAATGTTCCACTACATGCCCAGGGAAGCAAAAGAGCCATATAAAATGTATATGTGTATATACATATATGCAACTTTTCATTCTATAATTCTAACCTTTTGGTATTCATGCACTACCATATCATCCATCACAATCCCTTCCACTCATCATGACAAAAAAGAAACACAAATTCATGTAAAAAAGTTAATACTTATGGTACGCTGCTTCAAAGATTTCACAGAATCACAGAATCACAGAATATTATGAGTTGGAAGGGACCCACAAGGATCATCTAGTCCAACTCACCATCTAACACCCGTAAAGAGACCGAGAGCACATCGCAGAGCATAACACCAACCTAGATCCCTCACAGTCTAGCAGGCCACTCCGAGCCGGAAGGGGCCCAACGTCATCCAGCCCTACATCCCCCGGCTAGACCATGTCACTAAGCTCCTCGTCCAGTCTTCTCTTAAACACCTCCAGGGATGGTGACTCCACCACCTCCCTGGGCAGCCCATTNCTCTGGAGGGCCTTCCTACCCTCCGGCTGTTCAACATTTGCCCCCAGCTTTGTATCATCCGCAAACTTGCTGATGATGGATTCAATTCCCTCGTCCATGTCATCGATAAAGATGTTGAACAGTACTGGGCCCAACACTGACCCCTGTAGGACTCCACTGGTGACTGGCCACCAGTCCGATGTTGCACCATTCACCACCACCCTCTGAGCTCGCCCTTCTAACCAGTTTGTAACCCAGTATAAAATGTTCCTTTCCAGCGCAAGTTTCACAAGTTTCTCCTGAAGCTTATTGTGGGAAACCGTGTCAAAGGCTTTGCTAAGGTCCAAGTACACAACATCCACAGCCTTTTTGTCATCAACCAGTCGAGTCACTGGATCATAAAAGGAGATCAAGTTAGTCAGGCAGGACCTGCCTTTCCAAAATCCATGCTGACTAGATCTAATGTCATGGTTGTTCTGCAGTTGCTGTGTAATGGCACACAATAGTTGACACACTAGCAGGGAAAAAAGTACTTGCTTGATCCTCACTCATCCCAGCTGCCTCACTTCTTCCCAGAACTAGAACCTTAGGATTGAAAGAGATCCTAACCCCATATATATGTACTGGCATCAAGAAACAAAGGAGGAAGGCTGCTCCTAAACACAATGCAACAGAAGTGGGACAAAACAGGCATGGGACAAAGGAGCCACCAGCATCTACTGCAAAAAAGTAAAAACACATAGTGGCATGTTCATGTTTTCTTTCTTTAAAGAATTTGGTATCCTAAGTTCTGTTCCAAGAGCAGACACAGTTGCAACAATGAGAATTTAAAAAACCAAACAAAAAACATCACAGACAACCTTCCAGAAATATTCAAAGTCTTAAGATTTAGGGGTCCTTCTATAAAAGTTAATCTTACGCCTGTTAAAGTGCACATTTATTACAAGTTCAAGAGGAGATAGGAAAATTGAGGAACCCGATTCATTTCTTGGCAGATGGGTTAAAAACAAACATGCTTTAACAGTTTTGCTTTGACATTGTCTTGGGGACTCAGTTTTAAATTCAAGATATTATCAAGTCAATAGTCTTCAACAGCAGGACAGATTTGTTGAAGATGCACTGCATTAAAAAATATTATGGTTCATTCTAACTGAATATGACTGTTAAAAGCAAAACTTTTTGGAGCTCTCTGAAGCAAGACTATCCTCTTCCCCTGCAGAAAGGGATGACTTCCACATGTGCAAATTTCTCTATGGCACAAATGAATACGGTTAAAAAGCCCCATTTCCAGCAATGTTTAAATCTTGACAAAGTTATCTGTCACACACTGCAAACATCTTTTAAGGAATTTCATGCTCTCAAAGCAAATACAACAAACCATTTATGACTTCATAGGATCACAGAATCACAGAATCAG
>WEKX01008997.1:27122-37299 GCA_013390025.1 Pitta sordida | reverse complement strand
TTGAAAGGTATAGTAAAGTAGATAAGATTTTTTTTTTCTTTGCACTCCAGGAAGGTTCCTGTCTTCCCTGAAAGGTATTGTTCTAACCTAGGACAAGTCGGTAAGACTGAGGTGGGGGGGGAGGGGGAAACCCTCAATGCATTGAAGACACGAATGATGAACTGCAANCTGTAAAAGCATGAGCTTTACACAGCATTAACCTTAAAAAAAGGCCACAAGACACAGCAACCTGCTCTCTCTCATAATACAACCTATTTCTATGCAGTTCTTTTCANTCATATGGAAGAATGACATCTTTTTCCAAGGGTCTGAGAATATCTTCTATATTGTGCTGTTTATACCATGAGATTAACCTGAACAATTCTATAAAAACACTCAAATGCTCTTATTTCCTGCTAAAGATCAGTGTTAGCAATATAGTATATTGGTGTGGACCTGCCCGTTCTACAAACACTAAGTGGCGAGCATACAGCTGCCTAACACAAACATCTAGACCTGGTTTGAATGTCCTTTCCCTCACATTACTGCTACCCTCTTAGGGTAGATTCTTTCTGATCATATTTCCCAATTCTCTTCTTGACCCAGAGAGCATGCACATTTGCGTCTAAACTGTGATTAACAGTTCCTAGCTATCTTCATTCCTGACATTACATTTTACAGGCCATTATTTTCAGGTCAGCCTAGATCACAATTTGGATAACAAAAGAGCCCAGAAAGACAAGTTCTGGGTGCGACAAAACACTGTTCATCCTGTGCTGTAAAAGCATGAGCTTTACACAGCATAAACCTTAAAAAAGACCACAAGACACAGCAAGCTGCTCTCTCTCATAATACAACGTATTTCTATGCAGTTCTTTTCGTCAGTCTATGATGAAAGAGTGTAGAAACGTCTGTGAGTTAAACTCAGGTGTTTGGCACAATTGCCAGCAAATTCATGAGGTCTGCAGAGGAAGAATCCAATATGAATTACTTTGTACTGAAACCTCAAACTAAGTAATATGCAATGGGGTCTACAGTATGATCTCTCCAGAAGGTGAGAGTTAGTGAAGGCGTGAAGTCAAGATTTAAATCGAATGACTGTGAGGAGAGGAGCATGAGTGAGTACAGTTCTTCCCAATGCTAACTGAACTATAATTTGGCAATTGGTAGAGTTGACAAGCAGGATAGGAAGCCACAATAGGAGCTATAGAACATTTTTCTTAGCTTCTCGATTGTATGTAGGCTCCATAAGTAAGAAGAGTCATCAGATTTATCTCCGTACTTGATCAGTACATTCTTTCTCAAAAATTTTCTAAGGTCTTACCTTGCTACCCTTTCAACCCTTCTAAAATGTTCTTTCTGTGTAGGTGTTGCACTGGGAGCAGACTTTCAAAGAATTTCTTCATTTTTAGTTCCATTTGTTTCTTTGCTCTCTTACCTGCTTTATTCAAACCACTGTCTGCATTAGGTATTCACAGGTTCACAGGAGATTCTGAGTTGGAGGGGACCCACAAGGATCATCTAGTCCAACTCCCAAGCAAATGCCCACACAGGGATCGAAACCACAACCCCGGAGCCATGGGCACCATGCTTTGTCCATCTGAGCCACCCATTGTCTAGACCATGTCACTGAGTTCCTCCTCCAGTCCTTTCTTAAACACCTCCAAGGNGTGAAGAACATGGCATTTGGACTTGTTAAATCTCATACTACAGTCGTGTCTTGTATATCGCGGACCCGTGTCTTTATCTGGTTCTGCGAAGCCCTACTTCTGCATTGAATGGCAGCTCATTAATATGCAAATTTGCCCCACACCCTCAGACAGCTCATCAGCGCTGTTTCAGCACTGTGCTGCTGTGCTGGCTGCCGTGGCGGCCACGCTGGGGCGGAGTGGGAAAGCGATGGAGCCACCACAGCTGGGACAGCGCAAGCAGACCGCCAGGACTGCCATGGGTGGGGCAGGGCAGGGCAAGCTGCTGAGGCACAGCAGCCCCTGGCGGGGCTAGACGGATCAAGCCACTGAAGTGCGGCAGACCCGGGCAGGGCAAGATGGGACGAGCTGCCACGGTGGAGCTGCCATGGGGGCGGGATGGGGTGAGCGGAGCAGCCGAGCCTCCAAGGCAGCTGTGAGGGTTGATTTGTATATTCATGACTGCCTAATTGAATATACACGCATGCCGGGTCGTGCATATGCCATTGCAAAAAGGGACCTCCTTCATCACTAAAAAATCANTTTAATAAATAAAAATAATTAAATCAATTAAACAGTGCCTGGCCAAGCATGGATCCCTGTAGGATTCCACTAGTGACTGTCTGCCAGCTGGATGTGGCACCACTTACCAACTCTCTCTGGGCTCGTGCATCCAACCAATTCCTAACCCAACACAGAATGCTCCTATCCAACATACGCTCTCAGAGTTTCTTCTGAAGTTTACCATGGGAAACCGTGTTAGAGGTTTTGCTAAGATCCAAGTACACAACATCCACAGCCTTTCTATGGTCAACCAGGCGAGTCACCAGTTCATAAAAGGAGATTAGGTTGGTCAGGCAGGACCTACCTCTCCTTAATCTGTGCTGATGAGGTCTAATGTCATGGTTATTTTGCAAGTGCTGTGTAATAGCGTTCAGGATTATATTAGTCCATGCTTCAGTTTTGCTCTTTCCCTGATGGAGTTTCTAAAACTTAATACTTCTGGATATGTAGCCCTTCATAATACATTTTTCATTCTTGTTCCATTCCTGGAACTTCATTAACATAAAGGCATGATTGATGCACATTGAACTAGAATCTGATCTAGTGCAGTGTTCTCAGCTCCTATTGTAAGGTCAAAATTTGATTTCATTAGAGACTAAGAGTAAAGCTGCTGGAATACACTGTCATTGTTTAAGCTTCTGAAAACAAAAATTAGCATTTAAAATGCTGAGAAGTGTAAGTTATTAAACCCGTAAGTACCAGAGATATTCCCTGAGTAGCCTCAAGGGAAGTCAAATCCCTCAACTCTGCTGGTTTACCCTGGATTACTTTGGTATCTGTATTAGTGATACACTATGGAATGGGATTCTTTCCACACACAACTTTGTTGACATTACCAGCCAAGTACTGTGCACTTTTGAACAGCAATGGTGCACTCAGAATGGATTTCTGCCAGCCAGACTTGGGGCTGACACTGAATCAGTACAACAGGGTGACCATTCCTGAAGAAATCTCTGTTCATATCAGTGTGACCTCCATATCCAGATGTGATTATACACCAGTAGGTGATTATACACCAGTGCTGACTCTTCCACTGGCCTCAAGAGCTTTTGATTTACGTTGTTTTGTTTGTTTCTTTCAGGGTACATTTTTTGTGCCTGGTAGAAATATAATAAAAAAGCGCCCTAATAAATATATCTGGTTTCTATGTCAGGCTTTAATGTTGTTCAGCTACTTCTTTAGAGGCTTTGACAAAGAGATTGAAAAAATATCTCATCCTTGGTCAGGATCAGATTCATTATCCTTATAAATCAAAACAGAATCTCAGACTGGCTTGGGTTGGAAGGGACCTTAAAGATGCTCTCCTTCCAACTCCCCTGCCATTACAGAGACCTTGCACTAGATCAGGTTGCTCAAAGCTCCTTCCAACCTGGCCTTGAATATTTCCAGGGATGGGGCACCCACAACTTCCCTGGGCAACCTGTTTCAGTGTCTCACTACCTCCACAGTAAAGAGTTTCTCATAATATCTAATCTAAACCTACTCTCTTTCAGTTTAAAACATTATCCCTTTTCCTATCACTACATACCCATGTAAAAAGTCCCTCTCCATCTTCCTCTTAGGCCACAGGGATGTGATTAAAGAAGACCTCAATATGTTAGTGAACCTGGTTTTAACTTTAGAACAACTCTGTTGCAGTGGAAAGGTGGCACAACAGTGAAGTCTTTCTTTCCCCTTCTGAGAAACCTGCTAGATCATACTGCTGTGTCTCATACTGTTAGACTCCTCTGGGAACCATGACCAAGCTGTAGCAGATAGCTGCATGTATAGGCCCTGTAGAAGATGGCAGCGCCCTAGCTTGGCTAAAACCCTTCACTGGTTTCTTTGTATGGGATACAAGAATCTTCAAAATACACTTTCACTGTCAGTTGGGAAGTAAATGCTTTTTGCATCATCAAGACTGTCAAAGCATTATCAAGTGTGCCACTGTCCAGACATAGCCTCATTATCCACTGTGGAAATGGACATGTAGGTTTGGCCATGAAGCAGACTACCATGATGACAATATGTATTGTCTTCTAGTTCTGAATCCTGGAGCTGGTGCACCTCACCTCCTGCCCTAAGCACTGCACAGGCTGGAGGTCTGGCCCAGATTTTACTGTTCACATGAGATTATGCAGGCTGTATGGCCACATATTCAAACCATATGGATTCCTTGCTCCATGACATAAGTTTGCATAAAGACATATTATTCATGACACTTGGTTGAAAACTTTTGTCGGTCTTCTTAAAACAGAATCTTGAGGATTAGGACCAATCAGATCATTGAACTCTGTAACCACAGCACTGTCCTGAGCACATGGGAGCAATTAAATGTCTGCACAGTAAGATCAAATTGGGGAAAACAGCAAAGGTGCATTTTCCTAATTCTCAAGAAACTGAACAGACTGCAAAACAGACCAGAAGGAAAGAAAGCTTTGGCTAGAGAGACATGAGCCAGAGGCTGACTACCTCTGAGTGAGCACAGATGACTGCTTTGCATTGCTTGTTATGTGGAAACACATGGTGTGTACCACAGCAGCTGTTGGCACACATGTCACTGATGAAAACTGTGTAAGGAGAACATAAAGTCCTCAGATCAAAAGAGGTTTTATGTAATTGAGCACAGGTCACTCCATTGCCTAATGTATTGGCACCCTCCATAATACATAGCCAACTGTCTATTACTCTTAACATTGGATTTTAGATTGTTTTTAAACAGGAAGGATTCCATTAGTACAAGCAGAAGGAACACAAGTTTTATCCAGTGCAGCTTGCATGCATTCATCATTTCTAGGGCACAGAAGAGTTCATTCTTCAACTTTTTTATTTAGATATGCAAGATGAGTGTAAAATATTGATAGATTTCTTGTAGAACAAATTGGTAACTGTAACTTTTTATTTTTTGCAATTGTCAGTAGTCTCTTAATTTTGTATTTTAGAGCAAATCCCTGACTAGAAATAACATTATTTTCTTTTTCATAAATAGATCTCCAATTCAATTCAAGGCAGTTTCTGTTGATACAGGATTTAACTAAATAACAAGGGGTATCATCAAAAATCTCATCTCTCTTCCCTTCAGAGCAACAGTTGGTGAAAAGGCATTCTTTGATACAATATATCCATGTAGAAATAAAACATTCATCCCATCTTTTCAGTACTCAGTCTTCATCTTCATCTTCAATGTTGGTGAAATGGGAAGACCTGGATTGCATTCTGCTTCCTTTCTGATGGTGCACAAAAGTGATTTCATATTACCTGAGCATTATCCATTACTTACACTAGCTTTGTAGCCACCCTGAATCATCTCCTTCTATCCTATGCTTTCACTAAAATTTGAGAAATTTAAATGCTTCGAAGAATCAAATTTAAACACACTTGCAGTGATGTTTACTGTTACAAAGCTTAGAAAAACAATTCTCCTATCTGGCACTTGCAGAAAATACCTTAGGTCAGGTTTCCTTCCCTTCCTTCACCACTTCTCTGGCTTTGTTGTCTTTCCAGCACAAACTTACTAACTTTCACAGTGTAAGAGGAAGAAAAAAACCTGTTTTCTCATCACAAGGTCAAAAGCACTATTTTTCTCTTAGTCTTTATATCAGATTTGCAAATAAATTTTTGTGACTGTAATTTTCTGTAGTTTAACTGAATCCCTCTTGCAGAAATGCTGCAAGAACCAGAATGGTTCCCACAGAATGCAGGATAGGGATGGGAAAGAGAACCATTTTATTGCTGACACTGATGTTACCTCCCTCTGAGGTGCCCCATGTACTTCTTAAACTAAACCCTATATTCACAGCTTGTACATCCCACTTTCTTCTTCTGTGATTCTGGAGCAGTTCTGCCTCTATCCTGTGTTGATCAGATGGGCTTCAGACCCACTCAGAAAATTATACCAAATGATTATTGAACAGAAATGGTGAAGCATGCTTAATATTCTGAACATGCAGGTAGCTAGAGAAACAGGAAAAACAAGGGTTTTTTTTCTCTTACACTGAAGCAAGGAGGAAAAAAATCTTATCAAGGCTGAAAAACTCCAGGATGTTTTGCCTAGGGATGGGAGAACTGAGAGGAAACAACACAGTCCTCTTCAAAGATAAGAAAGGCTTCTGCAAGGACAAAAGGAATCATTGATGCCACGACCTTTGTGTAAGAAGCAAACATAATTGTATCAAATTATACAAACTGGAAATTTCAATTAGACATCAGAACAGACATTACAATAGCAAGGGTAATTGAGCACTGGAGGAGACTATGAAAAAATCATCACAGAAGTTTTTGAAAAACAGGCTAGACAAGAAACACTCTGGAAAGGTATGGGTACAACTGCAGCTGAGTAATGAACTTAATGGTCTCTTAGGGTCTCGTTCAAGTCCAATACTTCGTATTAACTATGGGATTCCACAGAGAATTATGGCCTGTTCATGCCCTGGATTATTCCCTATAAGCAAAACTAAATATTCAGAATAAATTAATCTATATAAATAATAAATATAATAAAAATATTAAATAAATAATCAATATTAGAAAACAACACATATTGCAATTTCTTCTGATCATAAGCATGGGTGAGAAACCTTGCTTCACACTTTGCACTTGGAGGTATCAGCAAGTGTGAGACACTGGATTATTATATTAGTTATTCACTAGGAACAATTCTGTGGGGTTGCGGGCAGTGAAGGGATAGGTCAAATTTCATGAAGGTGAGGTGATGATTTGTTCCCCACTCCAACCCCTTGGAACCTCCCTGGGCAGCCCTGAAGCAGCTGTCAAGTCACTAGACACTGCAAGCACAGCCCCACACCACACCCCTGGAGCCCCTTACCCAGCTGCAGAATGGCTGGCACACTGAAAGCCTCATGAGGGGAGGCCACATGGAACCAGACCAGATGAAAACAACATGCGCTCTCCATGCATTCAGACCCTGCCACCTTCTGAAATCCTGGTAGCTAGATCTACACTGGATCTAGTGGTAGTAGTCATAATTTTCTCTTTTTCTCTCTCTTTGATTCTTCTTCTTCTCACAGGTTCACAGGTTATTCTGAGTTGGAAGGGACCCACAGGATCATCTAGTCCAACTCCCAAGCGAACGCCCACCCAGGGATCAAGCCCACAAGTGCGGAACCACGGCACCACGCTCCATCAGTCCAAGCCCCCCACCATCTAGATCATGTCGCTGAGCTCCTCATCAAGTCTTCTCTTAAACACCTCCAGGGATGGTGACTCCACCACCTCCCTGGGCAGACCATTCCACTGAGAGATCACTCTCTATGTGAAAAAACTCTTCTAATCTCCTTTCTTAATATTTTGGGTTACTTAGAGCCAAACGGGTTGGATTTTTCTAAGTTGTATGCATTAACATGTACTAAGTCGATGAGAGGTGAAATCTTTTATTTTGGTTGAATGTTGCCATTTAAACTTTCCCTTATTTTCTAAAGTTTACCAGTAAAAGTACCTCCCAACAAAAGAAGTGTCTTCTTCCTTGCACTGACTCAAGATATCAAAAGGACTGAAGGCTCTTTTAATAAATTCAGCAGGCAAATTTTTGGAGCCATGTATATTTTGAAAGTAAAACCTCTTCAATGAGCTCATAGCTCAGAGCCTGGGGTCTTATAGCAAGTACCCTTCCTCTTGCTCCTTACCTATACCACCTGCAGCGCACTGCAGTGTGCTGCACTATGCTACAATCTGCTGCAATTTTTGGCAAAAAGCTAAACACCACATTTTCCAGAATGTCTCATTTAGCCGAAAGTGGTCCAAATTTTTTCCTAGTACAGAACATGAGGTAATTAGCGGAGACAATTTTTGATAATGGTTAACAATTTAACCATTTTATTAATGACAATATGTATGTTTTCTTTCATATATTATACAACTCCACTTATAACTGCCTCACTAATAACACCAGAAGACAGGACAGCACAATACAATAAAAGATAAAAGAAGAAAAACAAGTTCTTCCTTAAAACATGATCAAAAGATATCGATTTCATCATTGGGTTGCTGTTGTCTGTGAAGAGATGCTTATCATACTGCAGGTTACATAACCCAGAACGGGCAGCAGAAAACAGTGGATTAAAAAATGACTCTGGATAAGAGATTAACAACTTTTATAAACTGAGTTTGCACAAAAATTTCACATACAAATTTGTATGTAGGAAAAGAATTTTAGGGGCACAGAAACACCCAAACACAAGAGCAACACACAAATCTCTGAAATTCTTGCGTTTCTTCTTGGGAGCTGCCAAGCACAGCTTTCTAATATCTTGGTCTTCATTTTATGGCTGGAGTTGTGTGCAAGCCAGAAAGTAGGCATTGAGGAGGTGTATCTCCTAAATGCCCAGTTTGCTAGGCACATATCTGTCTGCATCTTGCAAGGCTGAGGGACCCAGCATTAACACACATGGAAAAAGCCCACCTGACTAAGTTTGAGGCTCATGACAAAGTGATTATCTGCAATAAAGGTTCTATAATTTTACTCAGTTGTAGAAAGGAACATAGGATATTACTGATAGATTATCCCAGACCCTGTTGTTTATTGGCAGTAAAAGGAATTTGGGCTCAGCAGGTCAACTCTTCGTGAAAACCCTGAACTGCCTTGCTCATATCACTTACAAGTTCGAGAGGGACTGCTTATAGCAACTTCTCTAATTTCCGTTTTGACATTTTCCAAGGAAAAACTCCCAAACTTTATCAACTAAACCTCTTATTTTAGATTTTCTACAGTATTTCCAACACACAGCCAAAAAATTGCTAGTATGAACTTGCCTTGACTTTGAGGAGTCCAAGTAAGCTCCCATAAGTTCAGCAACATAGTATCTGGAATGCATTTATCTTCCTACCTGCAAAGCAGCAGGAACAGTGGTGTGTGGTTACATGACTGTTTTCACTGGACTGTGGACTGCACAACTTGGAGCACAGATAAACATAGATGAAAGGCAAAAGCTTGTGTCCATTTGCTAATGGTCTCAAACGACTGTGACAAATTGTGTATAAGATGTAACTGAATCAAAGAAGAGAGTTATTTTTCTTAATTTTTCAGTATTTGGTTTCCACAGAAGTTCTCAGATGCTGGCTATTTTGCTTTTCACAGTTTGTGAAAAAACAAACCAAACAACAACAAAACCCCCACTTTTTTAATATCACAAACTTTTTTGTTTTGTTTTGTTTTGTGGGTTTTTGTGGGGTTTTTTTTTTGTTTTGTTTTGTTACTTCAGAAATATCCTCCTGGAATGATGTGTTCATCCCACTTTTCGCCAGTGTCCCTGCCATAATGCCATCACAGTGACATAGCATTTATTGAAAATGACATCCTGACAGATGGCAGGGCAAACCCTTTAATCCTAGTTCTTGACAGTATTGTTACATTGCACATCTGATGCCACAGAATGTTTTCCTCATGTGTGCAAAGCCATGTGCTCCCCAAAGCATTCAAACTCCAAAGGTATGATGGAGGTGTTTCAGCTGTATTAAATACTATGCACCCTCAGATGGTCAATAAAACATCTTTGCCATGATAAATAGTATTACATGAAATAGCACCTTGCTAGCTGAAGAGCTAGACAAAACAGAAGAGCAAAAGGAACAGAAAAAAATGACAGATTTTGAGAAGTTGTCAAAAAGTTCCTTCCATGCAACTGTCAAGACACAGCAGGTGCCTGCTGTAAGAAGCTACAGGAGATCACACAGCACATATCACAGAATCACAGAATATTATGAGTTGGAAGGGACCCACAAGGATCATCTAGTCCAATTCACCATCTAACACCCGTACAGAGACCGAGAGCACATCGCAGAGCATAACACCAACCTAGATCCCTCACAGTCTAGCAGGCCACTCCGAGCCGGAAGGGGCCCAACGTCATCCAGCCCTACACCCCCCAGCTAGACCATGTCACTAAGCTCCTCGTCCAGTCTTCTCTTAAACACCTCCAGGGATGGTGACTCCACCACCTCCCTGGGCAGCC
>WEKX01008997.1:1730-26829 GCA_013390025.1 Pitta sordida | reverse complement strand
TCCTGAAGCTTATTGTGTGAAACCGTGTCAAAGGCTTTGCTAAGGTCCAAGTACACAACATCCACAGCCTTTTTGTCATATAGGGCAATCAAGGGAACAGGCCCAGCCAGCAGGGGTTCATGAAAGGCAGGATCTGTTTGACCAACCCGACCTCCTATGACAAGGTGACACACTTAGTGACAACGTTGTGGATGCCATCTACCTTGACTTTAGACTTTGACCCCACCTCTCACAGCATTCTCCTAGAGAAACTATCTGCTCATGGTTTAGGTGGAGCGCTGCTCACTGGGTAAAAAACTGTCAGGATGGCTGGGTCCAAAGATTGGTGGTGAATGGAGTTACATTCAACGGATAACTGGTCAGGAGTAGTGTTCCCCAGGGTTCGGTATTAGGGCCATTCCTGTTTAATATCTTTATGGATGATCTGGCCTAGGGAATTGAATGCACCCTTTGCCAGTTCACAGATTCTCATGGTCCACCCAGCTAGGCTGGACGTGTGATGGTTCGTTTGCTGAATCTCAAAGTGCAAAAGAAAATTCCAAAAAGAGGTTTAGCTTTGGTCAGTGAAGCTCTATTATGTGCCCATAAAATGGGAACGCAATAGGTGAAAGTGAGATAGGAAAGGTAAAGGGAGAGAGAAAGAGTATATACCCACCACCAGATGACCGTGTCCTCAAGGCGTCCCTACAGACCGTTGTCGATTCTTAGGTGGGAGAAGCTTCCGAAGTCCAGTTGCTAAGAGGCCATCTTTTATACTAGATGTTACCCCTCTCTCCCTCCTCTGTCCCAATCTTTCTCTGCATGTATGTCCAAGGAAGTGTCCAAGGCAAGGTCAGTCTCGAGTGGCCTTTTGCCAGGAAGTGTGCTTTTGTGTTGCAATGACAGGGCTGGATGATTCACAGCATATCTCGTTTTGTCCCTCGGTGCCAGGGAGAAGGTTACAGCATATCGTGTTCCATCCCCCAAGTAACAGAAGAGAGTAGGCATATCTTGTACCACACTGTCATTGTTCTGGAGTATCAGCACCCTGGTTCCCATAGGAGCCACATTCCAGTCTCAGCCCAGGAAGCATCACTAGCAGGTCAAACTCTTGTCAAGACCTTAGCCTCAGTTTTTTGGGGTACCTGATGACAGGTCTCTGATGACAACATTGAGACAATATTCCTCTTCTGACTGTCTCTTACACAGATGATACCACGTTGGATAGGAGTCTTGATATGCTGGAAGGTAGGAAGGCTCTGAAAGGGGATCTGTACAGGCTGGATCCATGGACAGAGTCCAACGGTATGAGATTCATCAAGGTGAAGTGCTGAGTCCTGAACTTGGGTCACTACAACTCCAGGCAGTGGGGAGAGAGTGGCTGCAAAGATGCTTGTTGAAAAAGGACCTTGGGGGGTGCTGGTCAACAGTCAGCTGAATATGAGCCAGTAGTGTGCCCAGGTGGCCAAGAAGGCCAGTGGCATCCTGGTCTGTATCAGAAACAGTGTGGCCAGCAAGACCGGGGAAATGATTGTCCCCCTGTATTTGGCACTGGTGAGGCCACAACTTGAATCCTGTACTCAGTTTTGGGGTCCTCACTTCAGGAAACACTTGGTGTGCTGGAGTATGTCCAGAGAAGGGCAATAGAGCTGGTGAAAGATCTGGAGCACAAGTCTTATAATGAGCTGTGGAAGGAGCTGGGGGTATGCAGCCTGGAGAAAAGGAGGCTCAGAGGGGACCTTACAACCTTCCACAATGACCTGAAAAGAAGTTAATGCCAGATAACAAGTGCCAGGACAAGAGAAAACAGATTCAAGTTGTGTCAGGGGAGATTCAAATTGAATACTGGGAAAATGTTTTTCACTGAAAGGGTTGTTAAGCATTGGAACACACTTCCCAGAGAAGTGGTGGAATTACTGCCCTTGGAAGTCTTCAAAAACATGTAGATGTTGTGCTTAAAGAACTTGATGATCTTGGAGGTTTTTTCCAACCTAAACAATTCTATGATTCTATGAGACAAAACGGCCTTTCATAGAACATATTTCAGGTCATCAATTGCCAGAATTAGGAAATCAGAAAAATGAAATGCAAAAGAATTTCTCTCTTCTCTACAAAGAAAAATGCATATTTTTCACAGATAATCATAACTAAGCTGAAGTAAGGGGGGGAAAAAAAGGAAAAAAAGGTAAAAAAGCAGCAACAACAATTTCTTGGATTTTTTTTTATTTGCATATTAACAATATGGATAAATTCAAAATGTAGGCTAGGACAGGTAAATTACAAGTGATGTGACAATCCCTTCTCTGAATAAGAATCAAGCTTAAACAGTACAATATAACATTTCTTTGTGATCCTATGCATTGGAGGACCATCAGAGGAATTTCCAAGCCAAAGGTTTGGTGTTTCCCAGCTTAGGAGATGCAGGAGAGACATACACTTCAAGCAAGTGCCATGCCTTTCAGAACAGCCTCGGGTCTATGGGGACTACGCAGTGAAATATTTAACTGTTTAGTTGCTGCTTGCCCTAGGTTCTATGCTTTACTAGGGTGCCAGCAGCTGGGGCTCAAGTGAGGAGTTTCAGATTCAGAGGGTCTCCTGACCAGCCCATGGCACCTCTCATTGAAGTGAGGGACATACATAGCTTGTTGTGTACACCCCACCCCACAAACCAATATGGTCATGTACACCAGCTGCCCTATTGAGTTGGGAGCGAGGTGAACATAGGAGGTATTTAAGCTGGGCATTGGAGAAGGAAAGGAAACCACTGTGTTTGGGATCTGATGAGGAAACAGAAGGGTGAAGTGGAAAAATAGGAGGTCTGAAGATGTTAATTAGATGAGATAGGGTAGTACAAGAAGCTTAATTAGTCTTGTACAGGTAAAAGTCTTCTCAAATTAAATATATATGTATGACTGAAAACCTGTAAGAGGCAACCATGTAACTTAAACCCTGACACTTTTTTTTTTTTTTGACCACTGTACACAGAAATTACACATAATCTATGCAGGATGAGTTCTTTGTTTTGGAGGCAGTAGGACCATACCTCTTCACTGTATCACCTCCTCTCCAGCAGTTCCCTCCCACAAGTCCATCTTCACTTTTCTTTTAGGTTATCACAGCCTTTCTTTGTATTTCCAGCCTACACAACTTTTCCACAGCATTGAACAACAGCATGTTCTTCTCAGCTGGTTTCTGCAGTGTCAGGAAAGTTCCTCATCTGTAGATAAATTTGCAAGTGAGTAAACTTTAATTTGTATTCTTTATAAGAATACAAGAACAACTGTGATGGAAAAAACAAAGGTCCACTTATCTCAGCAGGTTCTATGATGGGAAAAGGAATCTAGCATTGTGGGTGCTTCTTGTTTTTGAATTGGAAGCAGTTGAAAGGATGGAGGCAACTGTCTCTTCTTCTTAGTCAAAGAGCATTTGATATATCCCTAGAATGAACAGAGAATTAAGCAAGTGGCCATCTGTATGCTAAAAACAGTCCATGTGATTTGTTTTCAGCACACCCCTACTGTACATCAATGAATCAGTTAAGAGCTGATTCTTTCCAACTGTTTGTGGTTTCTTGTTTGTGGATTCATGCCTTGCCTAAATTGAAATCAGCAGGAGCATCTACTCCTAGACATAATCTGGCTGTGTTAGTTGCCAACAGCAATTAGAGAAACTCATGGGGAACATTGGCTGCAGGTTACTGAAACAGATGTCAGTTGTAGCAACACAAGCATGAGACTGAATTTCAGAGCGCAAGCAGCCCAACATGCCATGTGTAAGTTCCAACAAGTCCAGGCACAAGTCAGGGCAACAGCTAAAAATCACAGTCTGCAACCACCATTCCCATTCAGATTACCCTTTACTTTCATCTGCCTCACAGAATCACATACATATTGCAGTACAGTAATCCCTCGCTACTTCACAGTTCAATTTGTGGGTTCAATACATTGCAGGGTGTTTTTCTGCATCTTTACTATCTTAACCGTATTTACCCTATTTACCACTAATTCGTGGATTCTGCTTATTGCAGCATCTTTCTGGAACTGACTCCCCACAATATTTGAGAGATTAGTGTATAAAATGCTTTTTTATTTCCAAGTTAGGCTTTATAACCTTTCAAGTGGTATGAAAAGTAGAGAAGTGCAGATGTGATAACAGGCAATTAGAAATACAGGCTCATTGCTATTACAGGTGGATAGTCATTCTAGGAATAAGGTTGATAAAATTTAGTTGTACTGGCAGATTTTTGATTTTTTAACCTGTTGAATTTCAAAGCAAATGCCAAGAAATTTTTCTGCAATTTTTTGCTATCATTGCTCACTCATGTGTACCCTTTTTAATTCACATCTCTGCTCTGCATAGACGAAAAGATGAAATATTTTTTAAAATGCTGAATATTTTAATCCAAATAATCAGTACAGGCCAGTCTGCCTCTTATTAAAATCTAGCCTGAGCCTACCGCACCTTGTTTTCTATTCACAATCTTATTATCACTAGGAGAGTCTTTCCAAGGTAAAAACCCTAAGCTGAGAGAAGGATCAACACAGCAGAGTTTTACCACAGTTTAGATTGCAGCACAAGTCAGCACTGGTATCTACAAATTCTTGAAACACTTTACAAACCCATATGTCATCCCAGCTCCCAGAGTATTTCCTATACTCTCTTAAAGTACCCCTTGTTCCTCAGCAAAAGCCACAGGAGGTAACATGAAGCCTGTTTTCTGCATCATCTAAATATCCTGTGGGAGTGGTAGAGCAGCCTGAGGAAAACAGCTCCCCATGTAGTGGTTGTTGTCCCAATACACACAGACAGCAACCAACCTGAAACCTTCAAAAGGAGTTCAGCACGAAGTACGTTTTCCATTAACATGCAAAACATTCCTATTGCTGATAACACACAAATTAACTGAAATGCGGCATTGTCAAAACATCATCTAACAGCATGAAAATAACCTGATGCCAACAAGCAGTGTGACATCTCTTGAAGCCTGGGACTAGTTTTATATAATGCTAGATAAATTATTCACTGAAAACTGTCTTTACCCATTGTCTACATCATTCAAAGGAAGAGGGACCCAATCAAGATGAAGATGTCGATCAAATCTTCTACAAACAGTTGGTAGACATTTCAAGATCACCCTCCCTAATTCTCCTAGGGGACTTTAATCTCCCAGATATTTGCTGGGAACTCAATACAGCAGAGGGGAGGCAGTCCAGACTGCTTCTTGTCACAATTGGTTGGTGAACCTACCAGGGGTGAGGCTTTTCTTGATCAGGATGGCAACAGGTTAGGTAACAGGTTTGGCTAGGTTAGATAATAGGTGATAGGTTGGACTTGATGACCTCTATGGTGTTTTCCAACCTTACTGATTCTGTGATTCTGTGATCTGCTATTTACTAATAAAGAGAACCTGGTGAGAGATGTGGTAGTTGGATGCTGTCTGGGAGGCAGTGATCATGAAATGATTAAGTTTTCCACAAATAGTGGAATGAGGAGGGGGGCTACAAAACATCCAAATTGGATTTCCTTAGGGCAGATTTTGGTCTATTCAAGGAACTGATTAGGAGAATTCCTTGGGAGTCAGCCCTTTATAACAAGGGGATCCAGGAGAGCTGGGTATACTTCAAGAATGAATTCTTGAAGGCACAAAAACAGGTTGTCCCTGTGTGTCGTAAAATGAGCCGTAGGGGTAAAAGACCAGCCTGGATGAGCAAGGAAATTTGTCAACAGTTGAGTGAGGAAAAGAGGGCGTATCATCTTCGGAAAAAGGGTGAGGTTAATCAGACTGTGTACCGAGGCATTGTTAGGTTGTGTACGAAGAAAATTAGAGAAGCAAAAGCCCACCATGAGCTCNCTGGGTCAGGAACTGGTTGGACGGCAGGGCCCAGAGAGTGGCGGTCAATGGTGTCTCATCTAGTTGGCGACCGGTTACTAGTGGTTTCCCCCAAGGGTCGGTGTTGGGTCTGGTCTGGTTCAACATTTTCATTGATGATACAGATGACAGGATTGAGGCCATTGTGAGTAAATTTGCGGATGACACCAAGCTTGGAGCCCATGTTGATCTCTTAGAGGGTAGGAAGGCCCCACAGAGAGACCTGCACAGACTTGAGAGATGGGCAGATTCCAATAGAATGAAATTTAATAAGTCTAAATGTCGGGTTCTGCATTTTGGTCGCAATAACACCAAGCAGAACTATAGGCTGGGAACGGAATGCTTGGAGAGTGGTGAGGTAGAAAGAGATTTGGGGGTATTAGTTGACAGCAAACTCAACATGAGCCAGCAGTGTGCCCAGGCAGCCAAAAGGGCCAACGGCATCCTGGTCTGCATCAAGAATGGAGTGGCTAGTAGGTCAAGAGAGGTTATCCTTCCACTGTACTTGGCACTGGTTAGACCACACCTCGAGTATTGTATCCAGTTCTGGGTCTCTCAGTTCAAGAAAGATGCCAAGGTGCTGGAATGAGTTCAGAGAAGGGCAACTAGGATGGCAAAGGGGCTGGAAGCTAAGCCCTACAAAGAGAGGCTGAATGAGCTGGGTCTGTTTAGCCTAAAAAAGAGAAGGGTCAGGGGTGACCTTATTGCTGTGTATAACTATCTAAAAGGAGGTTGTAGCCAGGCAAGGCTGGTCCTTTCTCCTTGGTCTCTGGGGACAGGACAAGAGGTCATAGTCTTAAACTTCAGCAGGGAAAGTTTAGACTTGATATTAGGAAAAGATTTTTTACTGAAAGAGTGATCCGGATTTCGAATGGCGAATAGGCTGCCCGCAGAGGTGGTTGACTCGCCAACCCTGGAGGTGTTTAAGGGTAGGCTGGACGAGGTGCTGAGTGATATGATCTAGATGTAGATGATAGGTTAGTTGGATTATAGGTTGGACTAGATTATCTCTGAGGTCCTTTCCAGCCTTATCTATACTGTGATACTGTGATACTGTGAACCTTGAGATGAATTAAGACATACACATATTTTCAAATTCTGTATCAGTATTATCCCATACTGTAGAGTACAAATAGATTTTATAGGTTTTGAGATAAGTGGGTTGCGTTCTGTATATTTTTAGATTTTCAAGAAAGAATATGTATTTGGAAAGTATGGCTCTATAAGGTGTTTTTAAAGAAATAAAGGATGCAGTGTTAGAGAGCAAAGGACAACTCTGGCCTCAGGTCTTTCAACTCCTCTGCCTGCTGATCCCCATTAGCTTGAGACATGGCAATAGATAAATTGAATAAAAGAACAAAATATTACACATATATGTATAAAAAATATTATATGTATATATATTTATATATACACACACCATCAGGGTATATATACATATACATGTATACCGAACCATCACTTTTTATTACAATTAAACATAATTCTGGAGGCTTTGTCATGTCCAAATATTCTCTTATCCCATGAACACCATAAACCTAAGGTAGCTTTATGACATATAAATATATTTCTAAAAAGAAATATTGAATTTGTTACAATTTGTATCTCTCAAAGTTCAAAATTATACTAACGTGTTGATGAGAATGATCAGTACTTTCCAATTCTACAGTCTGCATGAAGTTTTGACTGGTCGTAGAATAGGAGGAGAACAGGTGAGAACAGCCACACCCCTGCATTCCCATAGGAGACCTGTGAGTTTTCATATGAGAAAAAAAATCCTACAAAATAAGAAGTAAATTACATATTAAGGGAGAAAAAGAGTTCATAAAAGGGGGTCACATAGAGATCAGCTGTTTCCTCTCTGGAACTGCTACCTACACATAGAACCACAAACAGTACAATAAGCATAGAACGATGACTGTTTCTTGATGCAGCAGGTGAGTGAGCCTACCAGGGGGGAGGCTGTGCTCAACCTATTTTTTACTAACAAGGAAGGGTTGGTTAGTGATATTGTGGTTGGAGGAACTCTGGGATGTAGTGACCATGAGATCATAGTTTTCAAATGCTGGATTTCCAGAGGGCAGACTTTGGACTGTTCAAGAAATTAATTGGTAGGGTACCATAGGAAACTGCCCTTAATGGAAGGGGGGTCCAGGAAGGCTGGAGATACTTTAAGAATGAGCTCATGAAGGCACAGGAGCAGGCAGTCCCATTGTGCCGAAAAATGAGTCAGAGGGGCAGAAGGCTGGCATGGATGAGCAAAGAGCTCCTGAAAGAACTAGGGGAAAAAAGGTGGATGTACAGCCTTTGGAAAAATGGGGAGGTGAGTCAGGGTGAGTTTAAGGAAGTTGTCAAGTCATGCAGGAGAAAAACTAAAGAGGAAAAAGCGCAGACGGAACTCAACCTAGCCGTTTCTGTTAAGGACAATAAGAAATGTTTCTATAAGTACATCAACGGTAAAAAGAGAGGCTGCAACAACCTCCACTCCTTATTGGATGCAAAAGGGAACATAGTAAGTAGCGATGAGGAAAAGGCAGAAGTACTTAATACCTTCTTTGCCTCTGTTTTTAACAGTAAGGCAGACAGCCTGCAGGACAACTGTACTTTTGTGCTGACGGAAGGAGTCGGGGTGCAATATAACCTCCTTGTAGTCCAGGAGGNGGAGGGCCCTTCAGAGGGACCTTGACAGACTAGAGGAATGGGTAGACTCCAACAGTGTGAGATTTAACAAGACTAAGTGCCACGTTCTTCACTTTGAACATAACAATCCCATGCATCACTATCAACTGGGGGATGAGTGGCTGGAGAGTGGTGAAATGGAGAGGGATTTAGGAGTTATGATTGACAGAAAATTCAAAATGAGCCAGCAGTGTGCCCAGGTGGCTAAGAAGGCCAATGGCATCCTGGCTTGTATTAGGAACAGTGTAGTCAGTCGGACTAGGGAAGTTATCCTTCCCCTGTACTCGGTGCTGGTCAGACCACATCTTGAGTACTGTGTCCAGTTCTGGGCTCCCCAGTTTAAGAAGGATGTTGAGCTGCTTGAGAGGGTCCAGAGAAAGGCGACAAGGATGGTGAAAGGACTGGAGAACAAGCCCTATGGGGAGCGGCTACAGGAACTGGGGTTGTTCAGCCTGGAGAAGAGGAGACTCAGAGGCGACCTGATTGCTGTTTACAACTACCTGAGGGGATATTCCAGCCAGGTGAGTGTGGATCTCTTCTCTCAGGCTGACGACACCAGAACTAGAGGACCGGGACTTAAGCTATGCCAGGGGAGGTTTAGACTGAATGTTAGGAAGAGGTATTTCACAGAGAGAGTGAATGCTCATTGGAATGGTCTGCCCAGAGAGGTGGTGGCGTCGCCATCCCTGGAGGTGTTAAAGAGTAGGCTGGATGAGGCATTTAGTTCCATGGTTTAGACAATGGGTTGGTGTTGGTTTACAGGTTGGACTTGATGATCTCCAAGGTCTCTTCCAACCTTGCTACTACTGTGATACTCTAATACTGTAAAAACCCACCCTCTGGTGACATGTAGTTTGTTTGTACAGATTACAGAAATGGAATTCTCCTGGGAGAAGAATTTGTTTAAGCCTTCTGTTTTTTCAGTTCTTTTGTAACATCCTCACATTGAGCAAGACCATTATTTTCCCTTTCAGGAAATGGTGACCAAGGTAGGACCCACACTTCAGTAATTGCATTCTGTGATAACCATTTTCCAGACTCTGTAGTGGGCTGTTCCTGCTGGCAAGTGTGAGCAGATTGAGAAAGCCTCTAGTTAAAATGATAGTATAGAAAATACCAAGTGATTCCAGATAAGCACCCATTAGCAGTTTGCTGCACACTCTGCAAACCAGCTGTAAATATACTTCTGATCTTCTGAAGTCATACCTCAGCCTAGCCAGAGGCAAAGGACATCAGTAGAGTTTCCAAAAATAAGTTTTTATTAAGTGAAAGAAATTACCTGTAAAAAAATAAAATCCATTTTACTGGAGTCTTCAAATATACGTATATGTGTGTGCGTGTGTATATAATTTATTTTTGCAAGGAGTGTGAAGTTGGTTCTTTTCGTTTCCTGACAGCTGTTGAGCAAAGCCATCGGCGGTCAGACTGTGAGGAGCGCTAGGTGTTTCAGCGTTTCTCAAGCTCCTGATTTGCAAGGCCGGGATCAGGAGCAGGGCGGGTGCCCGCTGCCACCTGGCGGCAGCGCCGCAGCCCTGGCACATCCCCGCACGGTCACCGCACGCCACGAACAAAAAATCCATCAAAACTCTAACTACCCCCCCACTCTCACCGCTCCAAGCTGATATTTGAAAGGTACACACAGAGGTAATATGTCCAAACTACATTTCTTGAAACTGTTTCATAACTCTGGCCTTTCCAAGCTTTTCTTAAAAGGCAATATTAAATGGGATGCAACATTATTTTCTTTTCAAGTACTAATAAACACACTGAACATGACTTTTCTGGTTATCTCCCATCATCTTGGAATAGCTAGCATGAGACTTCAAATCCAAGTTTAGATTTTGCACAAACATGGTTAAATGGAAACATTTTCATGAGCACTCACCAAGTTTCTTGATACTCACAAATAACATAAACACAGAAACATGCACAAGCCCTTGCCTGACTGGCACAGGATGGCCTGGGGATAAGGTAGTAAAAGATTTGCAGGCTGCAAAACCAGAGAACCTATTTCCCATTTGTGAGGCCAGAATAAGATAGAGTATTAAATACATCCAGCATATTTCTACACCAAATTTCCTTAATATCTCTGCAAAAACACCTACTACATCTGCCTCTTTCTTACTGTCTTTGAGCAGCAAAAGGCAATATACCATTCTAGATGCAGCAGTCAACATCAGGGTCAGTCCTTCCCCTTCCACTACACTTTACCATGGCCTCCCTATCCCCTCAAAATATGATGGTAGAAGAGGCAGAGAAATTCAAGCAGTTATTTGCCTGACAGTATATTGTGACACAAGCTACAGATACCCTGTGTACCTGCATTGTGACTTTCTGAGAAAAAATAAAAAGAATATTTATTTTCCCATCATGCGTGCAGTTAAAANCCCACCACTGCACCATCCCAGCTGCTGCCACCGTGTGTGCTCACCCTGCCTCTGCAGCAGGGAAGGGGTGTCTCCAGGCTCTGGTCAGCATTCTTGCGCTGAGTCTCAGCAGCCACCTGGAGCATACTGCAGCGTGACCCTTGCACTGTAGGGACTGGGCATGGAGTCACACAGGACCAGGTCAGGGAGCAGGGCACGGTGCCACAGGGCTGTAAACGCCATGGCAAGCTAGAGACTCCAGGCGCCCTCCCCGCGTGGCTGGGCCCACCCCACAGGGAGTGCTGGCACCGCCCCTCAGTGAAGCTGGGGAACATTGTAAATCCCCGAAACCAAATTGCGAGAAATTTTCCTCACAAATCAGCAAGGTCATAATGGAAGGGTCGCAGTGCAGCGACGATATACTGTATTGCCACTAGAGTTGAAATTCATCTGACTCCATATTCGTATGGAGTTGCTCCTTAACAGCTACCACAGCATTTTGTGCAAAAAGACCACAAAAACAATTCTTCACTGATAAAACTCCCATGAAGTACTGGGCCAAAGAAGGTTTCCCTGTAGAGGTGGGAGGGGAAGGCTCCTCATCTCACATCACTTGAGTAGAGGGACAACTCTTGTCTTAAACCTGCAAAGGACTTAATGCTTTGTACCCTTTATTTCTACATTTAGAAACAACTTCACTTCACAAAAGACACCAGATAAATCAAGTAGACTACCTGTTGTAGACATTTCTGCCCAGTCATGTTCCTGGAATTGCTGGAAAAGTTTACTTATTCAGCTCAGGAGCGGAGCAGGTTAGGACCAGAGCAGGTTAGGAAAGGAGTGATAAGAAAGGACAGAAGTGGCAAGCATTGCGCATTCTGGAAGGACCAGACATTTGAAACCACTGTCAGAATTTTTTCTCAACATCCCTGCATACAGCAAGAATGTTCCACACAGCAGGGGCACAGCCAACCAGCGATTCATGCACCCATAACTACAAGGCAGCTGACACATCAGTAAAACAGAAAGATCTGATCTGGAGAGAACATAGCAGGCACCTCTGCCTGCTTGTTCTGGCAGAGATGCTTAAGGACAAATATCCTAGCACTTCAGGCACACACAGGAAAATTATCAACATCAGCTCTGGTACTGAGTAACTGTTTTGGTACAAACTCTACCAGAATCCATGTAAGAAACACCAACATGCCAAAAAACCAAATGGAAAACAAAAGCATAGGGTTATCTGTATATCTGTTTATCTGTTATCGCATAAAGCTTCACAAACCGACTCAAAGCCTTGCCTATGAAAATATAGATGGTGCTAAATATTAGGTAGTTGCTTCATTTGCGTCTCTGTTGACGTACTCCTGGCATCACCAAATCTGATATGTCCTATTGCAATGGAAATTGGTTCCAGTGAGATTGTCACATAAAACATAAACCCAAAGCATGTCACATGCCATGTACTTCCCGCCTAAGAGAAAAGTGGTGGAATCTAAGCAAAGAAGTTTGGAAGAAAACTGTGGCAAATACAGGGATGCAATGCATTTTTCAGTTGTTGTGAAAAGTAAGCAAAGCTGCCAAGTAGATTCAGTCCCCTCAGGCTTATGTCCAGAAGACAAAAGAAGTTACCAGAAATTCTATGTGCTTGAGTCACAGTACAACAGAAGGCTGTTGATCCCATAGCACTAAATGGTATACAAGGGGTTACAATCACTGTTCTCACTTTCTTTCGAAGCTCTGGGGGTAAAAAAAGAAATCTTCACTGCACTATTTCTTCCTTCTCCACATGGAGCTATTACCCTTTAAAAGGTCTCAGCTGCTGTTATTTTGTATCCTAATTCTTGATTTGCACACCTGTCACACAGCAGAGTTGTGGTACTTGACACTGGCTAAATGCCAGGTGCTGACCAAGCTGCTCTATTGCTCCCTAAGCAGCGCAGTGTGAGAGAAAATGAGATGGACAAAAAAATCTCATAGATCAAGATAAAGGCACTTTGATAAAGAAAAGACTGCACGTGAAAGCAAAGGAAAACACAAGATTTATTCTCTACTTCCCAACAGCAGGTAAAGCCCAGTCACTTCCAGTTGCTACAGAAGATAAACGCCTTAATAATGAATGCCCCTCCCTCACCCTTCTCCTTTCTCTTAACTTTTGCACCTGAGTAGATGTCATATATTATGGAATATCCCTTTAGCCAATTTGAGTCAGCTGTCTGGCTCCCCAGATCTCTTCCACCCACCCCTTAGCCTCCTGACCAGGGGCAATGTTGAGACACAGTGGTGATCCTGAGGAGTGCTGCTCAGCAGTAGCCAGAATGCTGGGGTTTTAACTATATCCTTCTAGCTACTAGTTGGAAAGCACAGCACAGGGAGGGCTGCTATGGTTCACCTCAGCCAGACTCAATACAGGAGTTTAATTCAGCAAGGCAATAAGTGTGAGGGGTTTTTTAAAAAGTCTTTTCATCAATTGCTTGTGTATCAACTTACATTTTAATGCCTTGGTAAATGTTTTCATTGCAACCTTTTTGTTTTTCTTAGACTCTTTCCTGTATGTCAACAATCATTTTAGTAATTTTCCTTCATAGGTCCCTGCATTAAGCAGGATCCTTTGTTCCTCCAACTAAAAAGGAGTGAATCTGAAGGAACAGCTATCTTGTTAAAACACTGGATTCAGCTGAAGTTGAGGTGGCCCTCCTTAGGTAAAATTCAATGTATCTTGGTTACTATTGTAGTACAACTAGTTTAAATTCATATTCACTTAAACACAGGTTTAAAAAAGAAGCACAAAAGCCGCCTGATAGTAGCAGATGTATAAAAATTAGATCGCCATGAACAGAGTAAATGAATTAATACTTAACAGGAAGCATCATTAAGAAAAAACTGTCACAGAAAGACTGATTCCAGAAGCAACAGAAAGACACTGAGATTTTAAATACTCTGCGAGACTTTATGAAATCTCTAGACATGCTACGCAATGAAATATAACAAGGAATTAATTTTTGTGGTTGTTGTTAGCAAAATCTTAGTAATTGTTAGTAAAAACATCCAGTGCATACAGAACGTTTTGCATGTCCTACTAATTAGAAAGGAAAATCTGAAGAATGATTTGGAAAAATCATACTAACAAGGAGATTCAGAATTCAACATGCTCACAAAAGATAGGGAATTTGTCTGTTTAACCAAAGTATTTGATAACATTGTCAAGTTTGCTAGAGAAGCAACAGACAAGTTGTTTAGAATTTAGAGCACAGAAGGGTCAATCACATATCCTCTGATCTCCTGGAGGATAGGCAACATGGATAGGCCTATTAACCGAATTTTACATTTTTCTGTCGTGATAAAAAAAAAGAATTTTCAATTTGTGGAAACTAACAGAACTTGTGTGAAAGATCTTAAGTTTCCTATAACAACTTCATGACCAGAGTGATGATCAAAGCTAACAGCCTATGGTAGGATAAGGGGTATATAGTAGGGTCCTATCTACAGGGTGCATCTAGGAACGGGATCAGAGATGGGAAGCCTGATAGCATAATGACACCTTTTTGCCAAGAGGAATGGGTATAACACAAACCAGCAATTCTTGCTTTACCATCTATTTGGGCATACCCCACTTCTATCTTGTCAAGGTTGCAAGCACACACTAGAGTAAAAATCCTCAGAAAGAACTGACTGTCTTGAGATTAGAGTAGCTAGTAAAGATTTTGAGGAAGTAAAGCCCATTGTCGCTACCTTCATAGGCACTGTAGTGTCACTTAGAAGCTGGCAATACTAAGGATGCAAAGAAAGTGAATAGACAATCCTAGCAGGGATAGCAGTGAGCTGCTGGAGAGAGAAGAACCACCGGATACCTGACCATGCAAAAATTACAGTAAGCTTACATATCAGAGAATAGGGTTCACCAAGGGAAGGGAAAAAATCTCCCCTACAATTCAGACAAAGGGTGTGATTTCAAGCCTACAGGTACCTAGGTATGTAGTACTGCCAAAGAAATGTGTTAACTAGTCTTAATTCAGGATCTGAAAATAACTTCTGTTGCAAGCATACTCTAATATAAGAGCAGCAGAGGCTCAGAGCATGACTCAAGAAATGGTGCAAAAGAAAACTATTCTTTAGGACCTGGTAAAATTCCTGAGATAAAAACTTTATCTAAAGCACATGCATGAGCTAAAATCAAGTTGCTTATGTAAGAAACTTAAATTCAAATGAAAGGCAGATTTTGAAACACACAGGTTGTTTTACTGGTTGCATTCTAAGCCCAAGACTTCAGTAAGACACATTTTCCCTCACAAGCTTGCAAACACACCTTTCATGCCCTTGGCAAAATATTTCTCAATCTTTTAAAATCTTGCCAGACAGTTTATCAGAAAATATATCATTGTATTCATGTATAACCCATTTTTTTAAAAAACATGCATTCCCTATAGCTGTAGCCATGAAATTACTCAACTTCTTTTAAACAAAAAAAAGAAAGAATCATAGAACCACAGAATCATTAGGGTTAGAAAGGACCTCTGGAGATCATCTAGCCCAAGCCCTCTACCAAGGCAGGGTCATGTAGAGCAGGTTTCACAGGAATGTGTCCAGGTGCATTTTGAATGCCTCCACAGAGGGAGACTCCACAACCTCCCTGGGTAGCCTGTCCCAGTGCTCTGCCACACTCAATACTGAGGTGAAACTTGCATTTTATTTTGTGGCCATTGCTCCTTATCCTGTCACTGGGCAGCACTGAAAAAAGTGTGGCACCATCCTCTTGACATCTGCCTTTGAGATATTTTTTGCATTAATGAGATCTCATCTCAGTCTGAACAGGCCCAGCTCCTGCAATCTCTCCTTGTAACAGAGATATTCCAGACCCTAATCAACACCTTTTTTTTTTTTTTTTAGTAACTACAAACACACATTTTGTTGCTGCTTCATGTAAACATTTAAATTAGAGGGGAACTTTTCCTTTAGGACCATAGAGTGCCACCTACTTCCCCCAAAAGAGGGGGTCCAAGAGAAGGGTCATGCACAGGCCTTGCTCCATCTTGTTTTGCCAAGATATGCTCTTTCACCCAGTGTGCAAGAGGCTGACACACACACAGAGTTGAGGTATTTTATTTATTTACAGTTCTGCCCAGAAATAGATGCTGGGTGGCAAATCCATAAAGCCAGCATACAACTATCAAATTTGTTACTATTTATACATTTTAGCAAACAAAAGAATTAGCATTTGTTGGCTACAAGTTACATAGTTCTCTTATTAATTAGTATTCTATCTTCTTTTGGTTAATGATTCTCTCATTTCTTATCTTGGATGGTCCACATGCTCAGTCTTTCTCTTCAGTCAGAGCATTTCTCGGGTCAGTGGTCACCACCTTCTCCTGTCAGAATTACCTTCTACCCAGTCAGAGCTGATTCAGCACAGTTGCCGAGTTGGCTTTATTAATTTCTTCCTTATCTTCAGAGTTCTTCCAGGTATCTTTGCTGCCTGTAAATTCTGCATTCTTTGTGTCCACTATTAGTGAGCATTCTTATTCCCAAACTTTGCTAACCTCCCCCTAGGTCTGAGATCATTGAAACCTGCCCAGCCCTTATATAACCTTAACAAGGCCATTCTACCAACAAGTAATTTGTCTTTCTAACTTTGGACATCGCTTAGAGATTGCTTGTTAGCTGCTGTTTCAAGGATCGCTCTCTACAACTACCTGAAAAGGAGGTGTAGCCAGCTGGGTGTCGGTCTCTTCACTCTGGCTACAAGTGACAGAACAAGAGGACACAGTCTTAAACTGCGTCAGGGGAGATTTAGACTGGACATTCGAAGAACTTTTTCAGTGAGGGTGATCTCTCAGTGGAATGGGCTGCCCAAGGAGGTGGTGGAGTCACCGTCCCTAGAGGTCTTTAAGAAAAGGTTGGATGATGTACTTGGTGACATGACCTAGATATTAGGGTAGTGTGTTGTAGGTAGGATGGTGTGTTGGTAGCAGGATGGCAACAGGTTAGGCAACAGGTTTGACTAGATTAGATTAGGTAACAGGTGATAGGTTGGACTTGATGATCTCCAAGGTCTTTTCCAACCTTACTGATTCTGTGATTCTGTGATTAAATCTTTTTCCTTGTCGTTCAGTCACATAAAGATCAAAGAAGAGCCTTTCTTAAGAACATTTTACATATTCCCCATTTGCAGCAGTGGGACAGGGCAGCACACCAGGGCAGCACACCAGCGCTCCCCCAGCGCTCCCTCCCTGCCCCGGCCGCCGGTGCCCGGAAGTGCAAACAAACCGGAATTGCAGCCGCATGTCCCGCCCTCTCCAGGTGCTTCCGGGGCGGGCGGCGCTCCCGTCCTCCTGCTCCTGCCCGTCCTCCTCCTCCTCCTCCTCTTCGTCCTCCTCGTCTTGGTGCCCCTCGAGGCCGCCGCGGGCTCTCCCGGGGTGAGCGCGGCCGGGCGGTGGGAAGGGCAGGCCCCGGGGCTCTCCCGGCGCTGCGCCGGCCGTGGGTCTCTTTCTCTAGCAGCGCAGGTTTATCACCTACCCCCTCCCTCCCCCCCACAAAAAAAAGTGCCCTCAGCCGAAAATCTGCGGTTGTCCTGGTGCCGTCCACGTGTCGCTTGCTCTTGGGGAGCATCCCCGTTTTCCCAGGGTATAGTCGGTGGGGGTTTTGAGGCCGGGCCCCTCGGCTGCGCCCCTCGGGGATGTGTCCGAGCTCCTCTCGGTGCCGGTGCAGTTGCGTTCCCTCTGCACAGGTGGGTTGGGACTTGTCACGGCTCAGCTGCCCGTGGAGAGGAACCAGCTATCGCTTTCTTCTCTGTTTAGCGGGACAAGCGGGTGTTACCCTGTTAAGCACAAGTGTAATTAATATTAATTAATATTTAATTCGTGCTTGTTTTAAAACCAGCCGCTCGTTTGGGGTCAGCCAAGAGTAGTGTGTGCTACGTGTGGTTTGGCACTTGGGTGGCCTTGGGCTTCTGTGGTGTTTTCTGGCTAATGCTGAGCACACTCAGACCTGGGACGAGAAGAATGATACATCACAAACCAGCTAAAGGGCCTCAGTCTTTCTGCTAGTTACTTGAGTCTGTTAAACTCGTGGGAAAAATGAGTTTTGCTTAAATAGAAGAGGTGCTTGTATCCTTTTAACAACCATGCTTGTTTTCTGGATGTTAATCTTAAAAGTTAATACAACTGCATGCGAAGTAAAGCATTCTGAACTTCTTTTTGAAGTTATGTTGAAAAGAAAAAAAATGTTTGTAATTCACAGGGAAATATGCCCATCAGGTCACATTTCAAATGTCTCTAATGCTTTAACTTTTTTTTTTTTGCAGACTAGTAAGCGTACTGAAACATGATAATGGAACTAGAATGGCAGTGAAAAGAGTTTAATTATTTACTTCCTAATAGGTATTTTAAATAAAGAAACGTGAGATTATTCTGGGTCTTGGTTTTTGAAATTCTAGGCATTCAGTTGGTCATAAGAAATAGAAATTAATCTTGATGTTAGAATATTTCTTCTTTTCTAACAGTAACATTTGACTAAAATATTGAAGTTCCAAATGATTTATTCTTATTTTGTTTTAGCTTTTCCCGGTAAGTTACTTTAAATTAGTCTATGAATTGTAATAAATATTTGTCTGGAATCTCCCATTTGGGTTCTGTAGCTTTGCTTTTGATTGTCCAGCTCGAACTAGGACTGCAAGAGTGTGGTATGCTTCTGCAAGTCATTGGTATGAAAGGTTATTATTTATCTCCACTGTAATCTAAGTGTTTTACAACTATTCATAGGGTGCTTATTTTTAAAACTTGATATTTTCTCCAGGTTTAAGTTCGTTTTATCACACAAGTTCCTCACTGCCATAATGAGGCTAGTAATTCTTGAAGATTATGATCAGGCTAGTGAATGGGCAGCAAAATACATCTGTAATCGTATTATCCAGTTCAAGCCAAGTCAAGGAAGATATTTCACACTTGGTCTACCAACAGGCAAGTTTTATTCAAAGTCTGTGTAAATAACTAAACCTAGAACAATGTTTGTATTGTTGCTAGCAGATGCAGTATTTAAAAGAACATAAGTAGTATTTTTTGTAATACTCCAATGTATTTCTTTTAAAATGTGGATTTTGATTCATGTGAAAAGTCATGATAGTTTGAGAAACTGAGAAATACTAAATGAGAAATAGCAGATTGCTTTAACGTTGAAAAGCATTGGAGCAAAATTTGACTGAAGAGACTTAAATGTGCTGAATGTTGTGCAGATACACAGAACAGTAGAAAACCTTTATTTAACAGGGAGCACACCTTTGGGATGCTACAAGAAGCTGATTGAATATCACAAAAATGGAGATCTCTCTTTCAAATATGTAAAGACTTTCAACATGGATGAGTATGTAGGTAAGATGTGCTATTATTTGATAACGCGCTGTACTGTTGTTTTTTCTCCTCATAAAAACTACTCAATATTTTGTCGAAGAACAAGGGCAGTCTGGTATATTTGTACTCTTGTGTCCATAGGATTGCCTTAAGCATTTTTCTCTATTCACTTATCTACAAACAAAAATAAACAGGTGGATCCTGAACTAAATTCAGTGCTGGAAATAGACTGTCATGTAATATTGTGATTGTATTTCTGTTCAATACTTTATCCTCTTTCCAGTAAGATGTATGTGAAGTGAATGTAAACCAATTACCTTGTGCATGCCAACAGGAAACCTTTCTTTTCCATGTAATTTCAAATCTTGCTTTATCTGACTCGAGTTTGCCTTGCATGCCCAGCAAGGGTTATACGTAGACTAGAGTGAAGGCTATTTGGTTTAATATTGTTGCATGTTAATTTCACTCTAAATTTTTTCAGGGCTTCCTAGAAATCATCCAGAGAGCTATCATTCCTATATGTGGAATAACTTCTTTAAGCATATTGACATAGATCCAAATAATGCTCATATCCTTGATGGGAATGCTCCAGACTTACAGGCGGAATGTGATGCATTTGAAAAGAAAATTGAAGAAGCAGGGGGGATTGATCTTTTTGTTGGAGGTATGACAAAATGCTCTATGGTTAGTTACAATTCGAGCATGTACAGTGATCCTCTAATCACCAGTTTCATAAACCCAGATTTTTCAATTGTGGTGTAAGAAAGTTCTATGACTAACAAAGAATCAGTATGAATACCAAAACAGAAGGGTTGGTGTCCAAGTTTCTAATGACTTAAGTGAGTTTTGAATGTTTTTTATTGAAAATGGGGAAAGGAAAGAATGAGTTCTAAAAACTGTTTATTCGTTTGTGATGTTTGAGGGTGTTTGTTGACACTCAGATCTTGAATGATTTACTTTTTTTAACTTTGAAAAGGCATTGGTCCAGATGGCCACATTGCATTCAATGAACCCGGATCAAGTTTGTCTTCAAGAACAAGATTAAAGACTTTAGCAATGGACACCATTTTGGCAAATGCTAAATACTTTGATGGAGACTTATCTAAAGTACCAACTATGGCGCTAACAGTTGGTGTGGGTACAGTGATGGATGCTAGAGAAGTAAGAACTCATTTAGTTCTAGTTGCATGTGTGTCTTCAAGACTAGTTGGTTTTGCTACTAGGATTGAATTTACAGAGTCCTTTGTTTTGCAGGTGATGATTCTTATAACAGGTGCACATAAGGCTTTTGCATTGTACAAGGCAATTGAAGAAGGAGTCAATCATATGTGGACAGTTTCTGCCTTCCAGCAACACCCTCGCACTATCTTTGTGTGCGATGAAGATGCTACTTTAGAACTAAGAGTTAAAACTGTGAAGTACTTTAAAGGTGAGCACTGAATCAGAGGTTATGTGTGTTTAAAAGAACACACAAAACCAACAGATTTAAAAATACACTGATTTAAGTCTGAGCTTTCTAATACTTTACAGTACCTAATGTATAATGTTATATACTCAAAATACTAAATGTTAACTTATTTCATGTGTATGCAAAAATTGCTAGGAGGCATAACTTGTGTACTTACATTCCTGACATTCTTACTTTCCTGACATACCTACATTCTTACTTTGGAGAAATAGTTCCTTTGCTTCCAGTGTGAAACAGTATTTTAGTGCACTTCAGCTTTGAACAGCAGCAGTCTGGTGTTCCAGAACACAGGTCTTAAGCATACTGGAAAGTTTCACTTAAAAAAACTCAGTACATTTGTTTATCCTGATATATTTTTCTGTTGCCTTTGCTATGTGCTGTAACATGCTGTTCAGTAAACTGGAAATGTATGATATAGACTTACACAGTGCAATTAGCATAACAGTCTATACTGGCTTTGAATACATTGCACACTTCTACTGTGCTTTTACTATTTGTAGTAGGTATGCTGGGGCATAATTAAAGTGAGTCAGGATGTTTGATTGTCATTGAAACTTCCTAATCTAAATTCTGTTTCACTGAGACTGTAGAAGCTGAGAAAAGCAGTTTTCTCCTGACTATATTAGTACAGCACATGGAAGTGTCTGAATCAGTCGTCTTTCTCATTAGCATGGACACCTGTAGTAGTTGAGGTGTCAGAGATCAAGGTTGTAACTTATAATGCTCTAAAAAAGAATGTAGTATTGCTAGTGCTCAAATATGTATTAGATTGCAATTCAGACATTACTGTGATTTTTATCCTCATGTCACTTGTGACCTACTTGTTAATTTGGGAATTTTTCAGTATGTAGTTCTCTGATATGTGTTTATGAGGTAGAGGGGAAGTTTAGTCTTTACCTGTATCACACTGATAGATATTGTTGTTTTCAAAGACAAGTTCTTTGACTGCTTGGACAAATTTTAAAAGTTATCTTGCATTTCATATAAACAGAGGCTTTGCTTGGGAAAGATAAGCCTAATATAGAATTGCTAGGTATGAATGACAATGAACATTGCTTTAAAAACATCAAGGGCTACAATTTATGAATGTGTGCTATTGTGCCACACTGTACTGAATCTTCCTGCAATACACTGCAGTAGAATTCTTAAAATTTTTGTTTACTTTAAACTTGCTTAATTTTACCTACTCTCAAACCATTGTTAATGTGGAGGAGAAATCAATGTGGTTCAAATTTGGAATTATTTCTGAATGTTGTTCTTCAGGTTAGAATTCTTAAGGAACCTAGGTAGTTCTTAATACTGCTATTTATGGTAGTGATTTACTGGGATTTTTCAACACTTAAAAATTCTCAAGGTACTATATGAAACTGTTTTTTTTAATAACCAAGCATCACGCTGGCTGGTAAACAGAATAACTTACTCCACTTTCTCCTAGCTTTCTGAAAATCTATTACAGACTAAATATCAAGTGTACTTAAATGTTCTTATGAAACAGAAAATGAATTTTGAATTTACTGATTTGTCTGCAGATAAGTTAGTTCAGGATAGCTTTTTCTATACTTGTGCATGCTCCTCTTAAAACTATATGCAGAAATCCATTTATTCAAAGCATACTTGATTATACAGTGGGACTTTCCTTTGAAATAATTGTTTTAGCATCTGTTAAGTCCAGTGCATACTTCAAAAAAGGCTTTTGTTTCTTACTGATTTTCCTGTAACAATTTCACTAACAGGATTTAAATATTCTTCATTAAGTATGGCAGAGGCAATACTTTGTAAGCATTTTTCACGCCTTTAGGAAGTGGGTAATTATCTCCTTTTCATTTCCCCTTTTTAGAAGAGAACCGCTGGTAGGAAGCTAAATGCTTTAAAGCTCAAAGCATGTTTCTAGTTTGAGTAGTGCGTTCAGCTGTTACTCTTTCAGTACAAATGACTTGGATATCAAATGTGTATTTCATTCTTCTCACTGTTAAGTTGAAAAGTATTAGACTTGATCTAACATCTGAGTTTTATATTAAATAATGAAACAGTGATTAGTAATAGATGCTGCAGAAACTGCCTTCTGTTGTGGCCACTACTGTAATGACCTTAAATTGTATAGTTATTGCATGTCACTGAAGTGACACTAGGGTTTCATCATGTAGCAACAGTATTTGAATGTTCTTTGTCGTAGATAATCACTAAAATATGCCCTGCTGTATATTTCTTTCATGGTTTTTAAGAAAATCAATGTTGCATATTTTAATTTTAGAAGTTAGTCTTTAGTTTGATACTAAAATGGACTTTTACTTTGCAGATGTGAATGTTGATCAGTAGCTGTTATTAAAAAACCTGCCAGTGACCCAGTGTCATACATGCATAGATATAGGTAACATTTTTACTAAGTAGTAGGGAATACTAAGTAATAAAAGAGGGAAGCACCTTTTTTTGTTAATTGCTCTTCAGCATTTTCCAGAATTGAAATAGTTGAGTAGGAAAAAAAAATAATCCCCCTAATCAGACCTGTGGATGACTTGTATGTGACCCAAAAAAAAAAAAAAAAGCCCAACGAGAACAAAAAACAGTTGTTGAACTACTGAAATTCTGAATCTGCATTTACAGTCTGGATAGTTTTAATTTGCTTTTGTAATAATCTAGGACCACAAGTACACTATGAATTACAAAGACAGTTAATACTGTCTAAAATGCTAGAATGTTGCAATCAAAAGTTTCAGACTGTAAAAGTTTCATTGTGGCATGAGGGAATTATGTTGCTGTTAAGCAGTTTTTGATACAGAAGAAAACAAGTATTCAATTAATTTGGAAGTATTCCAGATCTGCTTTTTAGGTCTGTTATCTGGTCACTCCTTGGTTTATACTGCAGATGTTATTAGTATGCAAGTGATACAGGAATATATATATATACTGTCTCTGATTTTAAACTACTTTTAATAGGCATTGTTGTTCTCTTTAGTGAACTATTTAAAATGTATCCTTTTGAAACAAGCTTCGAATAAAAATGTGGATAGAAGGACATATTGAAAAAATATAACTAATGTAAAGCTGGCATTGTTGCTTTCCCCCTAAGGTTTAATGCATGTGCACAATAAACTTGTGGACCCACTGTACAGTATGAAAGAAAACTGAAAGAAGAGTCGAAGAGGATCTCCATGTGGGTCAACAGCAACTGTTTTAGGTAGCAGATGAGTTCACTGCTATGCAATATGCTGAAAACCGTTTAAGATGAGGAATCCTAGGTACTGTATTTTTTAAAGGCCCAGTATCTGTACATTCACATTCCATCTGTTTGCTGTGTCGTGCATTCTGCTTTAACATTTGGAGCTCTGCTGTTGGCTGGTACATCACTAAATGGAACAGAATAAACCTGCGGAAAAGCAGAGCACTTACTCTGCCACAGCAGTGTAATGCATCTGCCTTCTGTTAAAGAAGAGGACATTTTATTTCCTGGAACTTCTAATTTTTGCTTTATAAGTGTAACTACGTTTTGCATTTGTGTCTCTAGGCAGAATGGTTTTGGCCTTTGTCAATACTATGGACTTGTAATAGTTGTACAATTTCTACTATGAAATGTTCTGTTTACATATATCTAACATACACTGAGCTTTTGCACTTGGTTGCCTTAAATTTATCTTGAACAGTTTTTGGGCATCTCAAGTCCTGCTGTATAGGTCAGACAAATGAAAAGACAAAAACAGTGCCTAAAAATGCACCAAAATCTTTAAAAATAACATTTACTCCATGGCTAAAAATATTAAACTTTGGCTATAGCACTTTTTCCTCTCATGTATTTCAAGTTATTTTAGAATTTTTATATTTTTGGTATCAAAATTTATACGTAAGAAAAATCTGAATCTTTCTTTCTGGAGGTACCAGGTCAATTATATAATTGATGTTACTTTTAAATGCCAGAAAAGAGATGAAATCACAGGAATATAATGTCTGCAAATTTAATGGTCATTTAAAGTAAACTGTTAATTACTTTCTCACTGTATCATTATAAACATTGAGCTGTTACAAGGAATGTTATTTCCTACTTTGAATATAAGTAAAACTTAAATCTCTAATTTCACAATTGTTTCATTTCAATACAAATTGTCATGAATAAACTTCAGGGTTTCAGACAGCAATTAGGCACCAAAGGAGGAGGTTAAGAGTTTACTGATTTAGACTTCTTTAGTGGAAGCAGTGTGATCATGTCCGTGTGTAAAATACTTAAGAGTTCAACAAAGCAGAACTTCAAGAATTTAACTTTTCACCTAGAAGACAGGCACAAATCACATTATCTTCTCAGGGATGTGATAGAGTTCATCTAGGCTCACCTTCGTCGTAAAGGGTTGGACCAGATGGTCTTTTAAGGTCCCTCCAAACCTGGACTGTTCTGTGAAATTACAAAAGC
>WEKX01008996.1:109436-123725 GCA_013390025.1 Pitta sordida | reverse complement strand
TGTGGCACCATTCACCAACACTCTTAGAGCTTCCAATCCGGTCCTAACCCAACATAAAATGCTTCTATGTGTCATTTTGTAGTTGTTGCGTAATAGCCCACAGGACTATCTGTTCCATGACTTTGCCCGGGACTGAGGTCAGGCCAACGGGTCTGTAATTACTCGGATCATCTTTCCTGCCCTTCTTGTAGATGGGTGTCAGTTCCTTTAGTAGTATCTTAAAGTCATTACTGTGATGAGTGAGAACTCTCAATTTATCTATGGGAAATACAGTTACTGCCTTAGTATGGTGTATTTAGAATATCAGTGTTCATTTATACTCCATTACTACATTCATCAGAGAGCATGGTTTTACTAGCTTTCCTAGTACACCTTCTGAGCATTGATTCACAGCATTCAGGCTCTGAAGGACACAGTAATGTATGTTGCTATTAGAAAAGGAAAGCAAATTTAACTGGAAAGAAAAATAATTTCAAAGCCAATTTAACCTTCTTCTGTTTCCAGTCTTTTTGATCATATGTGCTGAATTTGGACACAGTGATGGTTTGCAGTCTGCAATGCAGGACTTAGATTTGCTTTCCAGACAAGTTCTTAGAGGATGCTGCTGTGAGAAAGGAGGTGTTTTTACAAGCGTATGTTCCATGTTCCAAATGGTCAATGCAGAAGCGGTTTAGATACTAAGAGTAGTGGGGTTTTCTATATTCTTTATATGCTCTCTAGCATATTCAGCTCTGTTGACATACTACTCTGCGATTTTTTATTTCTGCAGTTAAGAGCTATGTTTGTATCAAGTACAGATTTGTTCTGCAGTGTTTTGTTGTTAGTATTGATAGACACAACAATAAAATTGGGAAATCTAAAAAGAAAAGCAACCCCAAAAATGGGTGAAAAATTGTTAAAATTTCATTGGTGATCTGTTGACATTTTAAATATTTCTCTTACATGTGATGTGCTGTGCTCGTGTCTGTGAAAGTCTGTATGTATATACCTAAGGATGGTCTTCAGAAAAGGGAATGGGAATTTTCGTAACTGCTGTTGCTTCTGTTTAAGAAATAGAGAATCCATGTAAGAAATGCAATACTTTTGTCAAATTGCATAGTATGTACTGGTAAACTTACTTCAAGTGAGTTGCTGAATCTTGCAGGTTTTCATAGCAGAAAAAAAGAATTGCAAATCTTTCACCTTTTTCACTAGCAAGTTTTAGTAGGTGTCTTTATTTCTTTATTCCTTTGTCTGTAAGAACTCTCTACTTCTAAAACCCATAGAATCTTAGAGTCATAGAATAATTCAGGTTGGAAGACACCTTTAAAGGCCATCTAGTCCACCACTCCTGCAATGGGCAGGCACGTCTTCCACTACTTCCGGCTGCTCAGAGCTCCATCCAACCTGACCTTGAATGTTTCCAGGGATGAGGCATGCAGCACTTCTCTGGATGACCTGTTCAGTGTTTTAACACACTCATTGTAAAAACTTCTTATATCTAATGTAAATCAACTTCCTTCAGTTTAAAACCATTACCTCTTGTCCTACTGCAGCAAGCCCTGCTAAGCCTTTTCCCCATGTGTCTCATAGGCCCCCTTCAAATACTGAAATGCCTGCACATATTTCTTGTTCTTGTCTTTGCCCTGATGCTGCATGCTCTAGGAGTTTCTTTGTTTTGGACATGAGTTTGGGGTGACGAATGTGGAAGCAATGAGAAGCCTGCATCCTTACAATGTTCTCGCATCTTGCCCTCTCTATTCAGCAAAACCTCTTAAAACCACAAGAAAAATGTGTGCTTTTTAAAAAAACGTTTCATCCTCCAGTGGCTCTTACGGCTGCGTCTGGTCTTTCTGCTGGAATGTACCACAGCTTCTGTCCAGCACACATTCTTGGGGTTGTCTTTCCCATGGAAACAAACATCAGAAGAGAGGTTTTCCTGGACATTTTAGTTTTGCCNGCAGTTATTACAGCGTGGTCCTCCATCTTCAGTCATGGCTCAGATGGATTCTGCATCACTGGTTCTTCTCTCACTCTCCATAGGTTTGCACCATGGTCCTTTCTACAAACAGCAGCGGGATGCCTGGAAGAACATTCCTACCCCTTCTCTAATAGGCCTGGGAGGGCCTGCAGATCTTTCAGCCTTTCCACACAACCTCCATTCCGGCACACTACATTTTGCTACTTAGCTTTTTTTTTCTTCTCTCCCAAATATGGTTATTCACAGAGGCATTCCTATCACTGCAACCTTGAATCACTGGCAGCGACTGAGGCCCTGGCAAGAACTGAGCTGTTAACCCCCTTGCTGCCAGAGGAGCAAAAAAACCCAAACCAGGACATGCCCTGACACCAAGTTAAAGTGCAACTGAATAGTGCAGATGGATCTAGGAGCTAACACCTGATCCTAGATCTTCTACTCTAGACATGCATAGAAGACATTTCTTACAAAAAATAAAGCTGTCAGACTACAAGATAAACAGCCTTACCCCTCCACCCCCCAAACCTGACTGAGATCCTGTCATATCCAGATCAATTCATGCCTAAGCATACTTTACTCTCCAGGTTTCTCACTGTTGGGGATGCTCATCTGTTCTGCTTCTGAAACATAGCAAGCTATTTTCCTGTCATCCAATGAAGTAATGATAATTTTCCTCACCGTTTATTGTTATACTTGCTTCCAAATAAAAAAACAGCAACGCCCAAACAAATAGTAAAGTTTTTTAGTTGTTCTCTGTACAGAGTAAATGTTAACTTGTGCAGAATAAATAATTCAAGTTTGTTTACTGTAGTCAATAAAAAGTGGTGAGAGTTTTGGGTTTGTTCATGAAAATATCATACTAGAGGTACAGTTGAAATACAGTGATCCCCCGTTACTCGCGGGCTGTTGGGTCTGATGCGCCTCACGCGAGTCGTGAAATCCGCAAAGATAGCGACCCCACTATGTAGTCAAGTACGCCACGCCTGTAGCCATGCCCCCTTCCCTAATAAGGTCTGGAGGAGGGTCCAGAGAGCGAGGCTTGTCTCAGTTATCTGGCTGTGCTCTGCCGATGCGGGCGGGGGGCGAGCCGTGGCCCCGGCGGCGAGTTCCAGGTCCTGCAAGCGGCAGGGGGTGACCAGGGACAGGGCCCGCTGTGCTCACCCTGTGAGCGGTGGCAGGGGTGCGGGGGAGGCCGGCTGTGCTCGCTGGCGCGAGTGCTGTGGCCAGGGGCAGAGCTGACTGGGGTCATGGTACGTTGTGTGCACACGCCAGGTCTCGCAACTCGCTGGAAAATCAACAGCAAGTACGAGATCCCGCAAATTACGGACCGTGACTATGCGGAGGATCACTGAAGTAAGCATTACTTACTTTTCTAGTGGAAAATATGAAAAATTCTATAAGCTTTGGGAAAAAACAGAACAATGAAACTACATTTATGATTTAAGGTTTTAGGAACTTTAATATATGTTAAATGTGTTTTCACAAAGTATACTCTTTTGTTGTTTATAATTTTCATTTATTTATGAAACATTTACAGTTTAGGTAGCTGAAGGAAAAAGATATAGTAGTGATTTCTCTAGGGTTTTGTTACTAAGGGTTTCTTGAAGTGTTTGCAATAGCATTCACATAATTCAATTATGACTGAAGCATGTAGAGCTGGTCAGGAAGGGAGCCAATGTATCTAACCTGGTACAAGCAGACCGTATCTATCTATAAAACAACTTCTTCCCATTATAAAGTGAGTTTAGCTTAACATTTTAAGAGAAAAAAAAGCCCTCTGAAAAACAGCCATTTGATCGTTATTTTTCAAATAACTTTTGTTTGTTTGAGAGAACTGAAATAAATAATCCATGTGATTTATGACTCTCAGTTTACTTCAAAGCAAGGCCTTTAAGTAAAGCAGATAAACCACATCTTTACTAGGGTCTAAATTATTTTAACTATGTACAGAAAGTAAATTCTAGCAGCTTAATCTTACTTTTAATATCTAAAGGTAATCTGCATTTCAAATTCATATAAAGTTTTTATTTTTTTAAAGTAAACCAGTATTATGAGAAAATTTAATAAGGAATGAATCAAATAATAGAAGTAATCTTGCTTGGAAAGGATGTTCCACAGTATCTAGAAAATCCAGTAAAAAATGCACAAAACTCAATATACCACTCCCCTAAGATGTCTGCAACTAGATATTTCGCTGTCTCCAGTTGCTTTAGGCTTGCCATCTGTAAACATAAAACTAATTCCCCCACTAGTGCATCTCAGAATAGCTCTTTTTAATCAACAAAGCCTTGTTGCTGTGCACTATCAAAGGAAATTTTGCCAGTGTTTTAATCAAAGCTTCAAGTTTCTCATACTTGCATTCTGGTTTTGTAACAGTAATCTTATCATTAAAACTTCCAAATGTGTTTCTCTCTCATATCAATTCTGTTCCCTTTTCAAGACTAACTATTTTAGAGGAGGACAAATCTAATTTGGGCTTGAATGAAACAGTCTATAATAATTGAATTGGAGAAAATATATTTTCAGTGAAAGTTTAGGCCTGACCCTACATTTAGCGGCTTGGAAACAGAAGAATTTTCTGCTTACAGGGTACATTCAGGACAGTTTCATTTTAATTTTCTCATAGTGCTCTTGCCAAGCTACTGTCAGTTGGTTTTCTAGGAGAGTTTAAAAACAGCTGTGTTTCACTGGCAGAGTAGCAGCCTGTATTTCAACACTAATGCTTAGAGAATTAATTAAAATGGCGGTTTGTGTTTCTGTGGCTTAGATTGCAAGTACATAGTAGATACCATAACCTTTCTACTCCCATGTGCTGTTAAGTCCATACTCTACATTCTGGATGGCACGTGTAGTAATGAATTTTGTACACAACTTGTTCTTTAAAATATGCTATAAATAACATCATAAAAAGGCAGGACTATGCTGTCAAACTGTGACAACTCATTCATTGGATGTAACATTTCAGAGACTTCTGTGAAAAGCTAGTCCTCGTTATCAGAAATGAAGGCTTGAGCATTAACCATACTTGAAATATTATAGAAGTCAATTATACTGTTTTATTTTTCTCACCCTAATTACATTACAGAAGAGCATTGTAAAATATAAATAGCCCAAACAATCTGTTTTGCTTAGTACACTGAGAAAGTTATCACACTCATGTAGCAAAAACCCCAATCCAGTACGGTGTACATTAATTCAAGTTAAGAATCTAGGTCTTTATTAAAGCAATAGGAGTCTTTATGGGAGTATTTCCAAACTTAAGTCTCTCTCCTTTTATAAGTTTTTGTTTCTTTCTGAAAGATCAGATTGATGAAAAGTCTCACAAGAGGTTTAAGGAACTGTCACTCTGAAAATTACTCTTGAACATATTGTTTTATTTGTGGATATTTCTATTCTTGGTGTAAAGTCTTGTTCACTGAATTTTAATGTCATAATAAGCACTTAATTGAAGAAGTGTTTCATTTTGTTGTTGTTCTAATTAGCCAACCCAGGTACCTGTAAGTGCATCAAATAATACAGGAGCACATGACATTGCAGTCTGTTCCAGCTATGTGTTCAGTGAAAGTGGCTACATGCAGAAGTGTCTTTTGAGGAGCCTGCTTTGGTGCAAGTGTGCAAGAATGACTAAGAGCTCAGCTGCACACTCACAGTGCTGTATTTTAACACAGAGCAGATGTGGTCAGTGAGCACTCTCAGGATTTGGCTTCCTAATTCTATAAGGCTACTTCAACGCTGGTAAATTCTGCAACCTAAAAAAAGGGATTTTTAGAGGCCAGCTGTAGGTGATAAAGTCCTGCAGGTGATGCACATTAGGTGTGATTCTGAAGCTCGCATTCTGCTTTACTGTTGTCGGAAAGGTATGCACGTAGTTTATGTGCTCCAGAGTAAGGTGAAGCAAAGCCTGGTAAGCAAGGACAATCAGATGATTTGTTTCAAAACTATACTCATGAGCCTAACTTAATAAAATTCACTCTAAAGCTATAGGTGCTGCTGCAAGTGACAATATTTATTAAATTTATTAACCCTTGTATTAACTTCCGAGGCTCTGATGTCCCATGCCTCATTTTCTCTCCTGTCAATAGAAGTATTTAGGCAGCTGCAAGAAAAAAGAGGCTGGGAAGTTGGCTGAAGTGGCAAATAAAAAAAATATGTTGCCAGGGTGGATATAAGCAACTGTATAGTGTGTAGGACTGCCCCATCTGGTAGCAGTGATTTTTTTTTTTTTTTGGTCTGTGTGTATTTTTAACGTGCCTGTGCAGCTATAGTAGTAATTGGCAGTAAATGAAAAGTGGAACATGGGCAGAATAAACTTCAGAGATGGAAACTTGAAACTGGACATGGTATTTCCTGCCTGTACCAAATGTGCAATCAGTCATTGCTGAGTGGCCGGCATTGGCAGTGTGTTAAACTGTGGTATCTTGAGCAGTCTTAGGTTAGACACTAGTGGAATACACTTCATGTACAGTGAGGATTGTGATAGACCTATGAAAGGATCAGTTTTCTTTTAAGATTTTTTTTTATTTTCTGGATATCCAAGAGAAGGGTAAAAAATTGGTTATATAGATGTGGTCGATCAAGGGCTTCGTCATGGAAAAAGCAGGATTCTTCATGATTCTTTGGTCCTGTCTTATCCACATGAAGATTCTGAGTTTTACTGTATTTGAATGACATGGGTTCTCTGGCTGTAGTGAGATAAGGTTTAATTTAGTCTCAAAAATAGTCCAGGAAATATTGTTTTCAACTTCTATTCTGTACATTTCTCCACTGGAAATGGAGGATAGTGTGCTTGAAAAGATAGAAATACTGGTGAGACACTTTTCTCCCAGTGTATGTAATTATGTAAACAAAATTGTCCTGTTTGTATCCAACAGTGAGACTATACCACAGTGACAGTAAAGTATGGTAGGTAGGTATGTATTCTATGGTAAATCTGCTTCCAAGAATCTGAACGTATTGGTTTATTTCCAGGAGGCATCCCATGTGGTCAAATGCAGTAGGAGTTACAAGAAATCTTTCTGCAAGACCTCTCTGCTAGAGAAGGACCTAAAATTGTTTTCCAGGTAACTCTCCAATTTATTCCTGTTTTAGGATTGGTACTAATTTGGGAATTTATTTTGCAGGGGCAAGAATTAATCGCATGTGTTAAGCATCTGCTGAGGAGATAGGCTTGCTAGAAAAATCTCTTTTGAATCTCATGCAAGCTGTAACAATATTTGGGCCTTGGGGTCACTTTTGCTGTATGGTGGGTGAATTATGTGAAGACAGATTGGGATTCATTTAACTAACTGTTCTTTATCTGACAGTAATAAATATAGTTTGTTTTGCAGCTAGTCTCTGGAATCTTTGTCTTAAGGCAAGAGAGAGGAAGTGAAGGTGAGTTTAATATAGAGAAGTGAGTCTTCCATTGAGGTTGTTCCTGTATGTTTTACTTAGCTGGGTTTCTAACTCACTGTTAGCTCTGTTATTGCTCATTTTATGAAGCAACACGTTTATATGATGATTTTCCACTTCCTTTGCTTCCTTCTGTGTGCATCATGAGTCTCAATGCTGGTAAAAAGTTTTAAACAAAAGTACAAGATTGTTGTCCAACACTGATGGGACATTCATCTTGGGGGTTTTCGTTGTTATAGTTTGGGGATTTTGACTGTCATGTATTTGTCAGAAAGGGAGGAAAGAAATGAGCTGAAACTGGAGGACACTTTCTTCTACTGGCTCATAGCTTCAATTTATTCACCAAATAAAAACTTCTCACATTTCATCCAATTTCTGGATGAATGCTCAAGTAAATGAAATGCATAAAAAATGGATTTTAAATCAGTCTACAAAAGCAGAAGTTCAAGCCATTTAATTTGTGAGATCTCAGAAGCCCTCCCTTGGTACTGTGCTTACTTGTGGCAAAGGAAACTAGCTTTAGAATTGTGAAGTGTGAGTCAGATACTGCAACAGGTTGCCCGGAGAAGATGTTGATGCCCCTTAGTTGGAAGGCCAGGTTAGATGGGGCTTTAAACAAACTGCTCTAGTGCAAGCTGTCCTTGCCATGGCAGGGTGTTGGAATTAGATGGTCTTTAAGGGTATCTTCCAATCCAAACCATTCTGTGACTGTTCTAATAGAGTTCTACCAGAGAAATTTCTTGTGTCAATGATGATCTATAACTTAGGAATTGTTGGGATGTCATCTATGGTTAAATTAGTGTATTTGATCACATTACAAATGCAAGTAACATAGAAATCTCTGAGCAGAAATTTCAATAAGTGGTAGTATTTGTTGATGAGCATTGTCTGATGGTCAGTGTCTGTACAAAATACACCACTAAGTGTGTAAGATACCTGCCTTGTTTTGTACATCAGTGCTATGGTCTGACCCTCCCAGATCACAGCAGTTGGAATCACAGCAACTTACTGAAAATGTTATTGCTTGCAAAATAAGTGCTTTTTGTTTTGTTGTATATGCACTATTTCCTGAGATATGTTCTCTTGTGATAGAGGTAAATGTACTGAATTCCATGAGACTGTTTCCCCTAGCACTAATTAATATCTGCAGAACATGTTTCTCTGTTTCTTATTTCAAGGGAATTAGAAATAAAATGTTGTGAGATGAGAATTATATTACTGTAGGTGAGCAGAGCAAGCAATGTGAAAAGATGAATGGCTGAATCTTTATGGATCCTGAAGTACCAATGGAATCAAAGGTGAAAGAGGGGAAAAAAGAAACAGAAACAAAAGAAAAAGCAAAGAATTTGAATTTCAATGAAGAGTTTACATGTGATCATAAATCCAAAATTGCCTGGGCTAAATCAGGATGGGGACATCTAGAGCCATCCTGGTGAGAGAAACACTTGAAAATAATAAAAATAAAATAAACAAGAGGACACTTTTGTATACCCTAAAGCTGACGTTTTGAAATTAATTTTTTTTTTAATGTTTCATGTTTACAAACTTGTAGTAATAGTGTAAGGGAAAGTTTCTTGTAGTGGTTGTTTCTAGTAGAAATAGCATTTGTCCATACAAACTTGAAACAGCTTGCTCAGGTTTTCTTGTGACCTTAAAGACTTATTCCACAGCAGTCATAAAAAAGTGGTATATTAGTCAGCTCATGATAGTGTCCTTATGGTATATTTTTCTTTTCATGATTTGTGTATGTCTAAAGCATTTCACAGATGTGATTTGCTCTCAAGGAAGTCACTGTAATGACATGAAATTTTTCCTCATTGCAGATATGATAAAGGAGGAGGTCTACCTTGAAATAGAGAACTGAGTTCTGACCTCTATACCCCATGTTTGTATTTTGTTTTGTTTTGTTTGTTAGAAATGAACCTGCCTATCTTTCAATATTCAGCTGTGTATATTCATAGGAGAAATCAGAGAGAAAGACTTAAACAAGGGAATAAGGCCATATCACTTAATGAGAAAGAGTTTTTTTACGACCATGTTAGTTTTGACAGGTTCGATAGTCAGGTATCTTTCTAGTCTCCCTGTGGAAAGACACCCCAGGATCTTATTTGGCTCTGTGTTTCCCTTGTCACTGTAGGGAAGGTTAATGGAATTTTTTTACAGAGAAAACCAACAATATTAAGCCTAAACTCATTCTATTTCTAGAAAAATTATTCCTCTTTGTAGAACCTCATTTTACTAACTCCAGACCTCACTAAGCTTAGTAAGAAGGTAAGTAAATAAGACATGAGGCTTGATTTTATACAGATAAAGCAAGTATTTGTTTTCACATACAACGTAGCAATTAGGAACGTAAGAAGGGACGTAAACAATGAAAATGTTCTTACTACATGCTAGTTAAATAGGCATTTGAGAATAGAAGTGCAGCCACTCCGCTGGCTGGTACAGTGATGGCAGGAATGTCCAGTGTTTTAGGATAATTGCTTTAATTGAAACAGGTGTTTCACTGCTTTCTGATCTCACTCTAAAGTTTCCTAGTGGCTTTTGTAATTTTCATTTCCATTACTGGAACATCTCGGAGAAGCAACACGACTGCCTTGAAAACATTTTCCATTATCTGCTAAAGTGCTTTCTGCTGTCCTTCCCACAATGAATGCATTTTGGCTTGCTTCAGGGGATTTGCCTTCCACAATTCCAGCAACCAAGAGCTAGAGTTTTGAAACACATTTACTGGACGTGTGCGAGGTGTGCTCATTGGGAAAATCGGTGCCTTCTGGATGGGTGAGGGGCAGTTCATTATGCTGAGGCCACTGATTAGTGCTGAATTAAATGTTCTCATTTTGCCTCCAAATGTTACGTTGCAGGGGTTGTTTGAAGTATTAGTGAAACTTTTTCCATAGTTCCATATTATGTCACTGTAAATGATCAGGGTAAGCAATGTGAAGAGATGAATGGCTGAATCTTTATGAAAAGTCCTTTCCCTCTCTAATATATGTACTTGTGTTTAGGTTTTTTTTTTTAAATCCCTCTTCTCCGTACTGTATCTTAAAATTGTTGCCAGAAAAGACATTCTTTTACCTTATATATGCAATTTCTTGATTCCTTCCTAGGTCACAGTAGTCTGCAAAAATGTTCTGATCTCGTTTGGTTCTCATAAGATTCAGCAGGTTTTTTCAAAGAGGTTTGCAGAGGACGTGTTTCATGAGTTGTGCGTTCTTAAGCAACCGCACACCAGCAACTAGAGAATAGTTTTGCTTGTCGGAAGAACTCTTTCAGGTTATGGATGACTGCATAAATTCTCTTACTGTTTCTCATTGCTGAACTAATACATAATACATTTTATTTCTACCATTAAGACATGTTCCAAGTAAGAGCAGTTGAAGCACAACTTAATTTTGTCAGGATATGATAGTTTCTATTTCATTAACTTTCAAGGAAGCAAAATTCATCTCAACTTACATTACGTTCCAAATGCAGTAACTTCAAAGTATTATTCATTAAGAGATGAAAATAATGAAAGTGAAAAAATTCTAGTTGAAAAGTTATGCATTATTACTGTGTATTCAGTATTAGTTAGTGCTGCATTTAAGCTAGGCTTGAGGTTTTTTTGTTTTGGGTTAAAATAATACTGAAAATACTAGTTCTGAAAGCAGAGTTTTGGTGGGCTTCAGTTTTCAAGTAGCCTGCCTTCAAGCATATGCACCTTAGTAAAATTTCTGAAGGCAAAAACATCATGCAACAGGGAAAAGCTACAGATACATGGATAGATTTTTGATAGAGGACATCGTAGCTGTTCATAACGTAAACTTTGTCTCCACATTTTAAGTCAGGCAAGCATTTCAAAAGAGTGATATTTTACCTTTTAATACAATTTGAGTGAAGTCGCAGGCCTTCCATTCCTGCTTAATATTGAGGTTAACTTTTAATACAGAAAACAGGTCAATGTGGGGCGGGGGGAAGCAAAAAAAAAAAAAAAAAGCATGCTTATCATTCAAAAGAAACACAGATTAGTTTTCCCACTGATAGTGTTTGCACTAGCTGCTGGCTTCAATAAACATTGCACCAAACTAGTTTGAAAAATCTTGCTCTTATGAGTCTCTCCTCAACAGTATTATTCTTCTCTCTGTATTTAGATAGAAAAGACAAATTAAATATGTCAACCCTATTAAATTAAATCTTTATGAGATGTGTGTTGCAGAGCCTTTCTATTGTCAAGTGTAGTGTTAGATATATTTCACTCCCTTTTCTTATAAGAATAAAGCTTTCTTTGTGGCATATAAAAATCAATACGTTTAAAAAGAAATGCAGTCAAGCTTTCAATAAACTTTGAAAAACTCCTTTCTCATTCCCCCTTAGCTAAGATCAAAGCTACAGATTTAGGTGCAGATTCACCATATGGAAATGGAATTACTTTCTATCTTCTTTTATCTTTTCAATGCAAGTTTCTCACTTCCACCTTTAGAGTTTCTGAGTATCAGGCCTCGTACTGTTCATTTGCACATGGATGAGCTTTATAGCCTATGTATATTTTTATGATGATTATTATATAATGTCAACTCTTTAACAATATTTCTATGGAAGAACTCACCCTTCCATGTGAGCTCTTCTACTGTGTCCGAGTGGTTGGAATCAGCAGTTTTTTCCTGCTATGGGATATGGGAATGCCTTTTGGCTATGTCAGCTCTGCACAGGGATGAGATGTAGTAGAGGGGAAATCCAGTAGTTAAAGCAGTAGTGCTAGACTGGAGATACAGTTTCAGTTTCTTCTCTTGTACATGAACTTATGTGGGATCCTTGATAAATTTTTATTATCCTCCATCTGTACTATGCTTCCAACAGTGCATCCCACTACTCATATCCTTTGTGTGCCCAAGTAACATTTTAAGTCTGTGTATGCCCACTCTTTTCATATCTCTCAATACTCACAAAGCAGCAGCTTAGCTACTTGTCTGCAGAGAAGCTCCAGTGCACTGCAGGCAAGTGTCAGGTTGCCTGACCCATTAGAAACCTGACAGATGCAGTGAAGTTCAGTGAAGGTGAAGTGCAATGGCTGTATCTATTCCTCAGTCTTGCATTGTTGCTCCATGGGGCTGCGATTGTGAACTACTCCAGGTATTAAGGTATCCTGATATTTTGATTTCTATTGTTGTATTGCTCATCAAATCACAGGTTTTTATGGTTTCACAGAATCACAGAATGATTGAGGTTGGATGGGATGTCTGAAAGCTGTCTTATACAACTGCCCTGCTCAAGCAAGGCCACCTAGAGCCCGGACCTTATCCAGACACCTCTTGAATAGCTCTAAGGAGACTGATTACACAACCTCCCAAGGCAGCCTGTGCCAGTGCTCACACTAAAAAAAGCATTTTCTAATGATCAGAGTGTTTCTAATGATCCTGTGTTTCAGCTTGGGCCTGTTACCACTGTTACTGTGGAAGAGTATTAGTTGTCTTAGTAGCATCGTATTTTACATCTAAAACTTGTAAAGAAAGAGAACTGAAAAAATACAGTTCTGAATTTGCTTTTGTCAGGTTCATGCATAATTTCCTTAGAATAAAGACAGTACAGAAAGATCACTAATGACCATCTTAATACCATGCTGATGAAATATCCCAAACATACCAATCCTTTTTCTAATGAAGTCAGATCGTGTTCAAGTATTTAAAATTTTTTTCTTTCCTTTTGCCATTAATAGCTCAGTGTTGCATTTTTAATAGTATCACCTATTGCCAAGACTCTAGGAGTGAGCAGATTGTGTGAATATGCTCTGCTTCCTACATTGGAATTTAAGTATTTATTTTGAAATATTAGTTGATGCTATTCTAAATGTATGACATTTTTATCTATTTTTCCAGTATTTCTGTGGAAGATCTTCCTGCCTTGGTCTTAGAAATAAGGAAATTATTGTAATTTCAAGGTGATGACCTGTAATTTCTTCTGGGCATAATTTTTTTAGCACCTCGTGTTTTTAATAGGGGTGGGAAACTAATGATGCGTCTTCCAATATCAATGAATTCAAAATGCATTTTAAATTATTTTTCTTAAATGTTTTCTTGTCTCTAGAAAATATGAAGGATATCCTTGTGATATATGAACAAGAAGCAGAAGAGTGGGCTCTGTATTTGAAATCTCTTTTTGGACACATAGTGGATGAAGGAGCCATCTTACTCTACAATCTAGAGACTTCATCTTTCAAGCACCAGGAGCAATTCTGTTTACCCTCTTATAAATGTAAACTCCTGATACTGTCATGTGGACTTCTTAACTGCCTGAATCAGAGGAGAAGTTATTTTCTTGAACAAGTTCTAAAGCCTCCGGAAAATGTGGTAATCCTGCTTTGTGGGGTGGAGAATTCAGAGATTCTCTATGAGATACTGACCTTAGATGAAGGCAGCAAAGAGATTTCCACTCATCAGAAACCTGAGGAATATGTCTCTGTTGTTACTGGAATTATTCAACCAGGTAATATAAAAATGTAAACTTTGTATGATTATTAACTAAATTTTCTTAATTATTTGAAAGAGAAAAAAGTGGTAATTCAGATTTTCTGGAGAAATTATCTCTCTTCCACGTGCTTCAACAGTTTTAGTTTGATGATGTACAGTGAACCCCCATTACTCGCAGGCTGTTGGGTCTGGTCCGCCTCACGTGAGTCGTGAAATCCGCAAAGATAGCGAGCCCACTATGTAGTCGATTATGCCATCCCCGTAGCCATGCCCCCTCCCCTAATAAGGTCGGGAGGAGGGTGGGTCCTGGGAGCGGGGCTTGTTTCAGATATCTGGCTGTTCTCCGCCGAGGCGGGCGAGCTCTGGGGGAGAGGGGGGTGATTGCCAAGGACAGGACTGGCGTGGGGTGGGGGAGCAAGCAGCGGTGTGGGAGCGACGGGGACAGGATCAAGATCAGGGCACGTGGGAGCGGGGACAGGGCTGGCTGTGCGAGCG
>WEKX01008996.1:37117-98285 GCA_013390025.1 Pitta sordida | reverse complement strand
TCGCCCTTCTAACCAGTTTGTAACCCAGCATAAGATGCTCCTTTCCAGCCCAAGTTTCACAAGTTTCTCCTGAAGCTTATTGTGTGAAACCGTGTCAAAGGCTTTGCTAAGGTCCAAGTACACAACATCCACAGCCTTTTTGTCATCAACCAGTCGAGTCACTGGATCATAAAAGGAGATCAAGTTAGTCAGGCAGGACCTGCCTTTCCGAAATCCATGCTGACTAGATCTAATGTCATGGTTGTTCTGCAGTTGCTGTGTAATGGCACACAAGACCATCTGTTCCATGACTTTGCATGGGACTGAGGTCAGGCTGACTGGTCTGTAGTTGTTAGGATCATCTTTCCTACCCTTCTTGTGGATGGGTGTCACATTGGCCAATTTCCAGTCTTGTGGCACAACACCAGTAAGCCAGGACTGTTGGTAAATTATGGAAGTATAAATATAAATGAGAAATCTAAAGAAACAAGGGTGGAACGAACAGTGAGTAGATGACAGGACATATTAAAAAAAGATCACCAGAAAAACCCCCAATGTCCTTTAAAGTGAAGATAGATGGGGAATGAGCAGGCGCTAACAATCAATAAGAAGTGATTGACTAAAGAGAATTGTGCAAAGCCTTGAGGGAAAAGGTCAGGCAGTACATTGGAAAATGGAAAAACAATGTGATCACTGAGATCCTTTGGGGAAATCTGAGCTACAAGCAGACGTGAAAACTATTGATTTGCTACTGAGTGAGGGAAAAGGTCCAGCTGTGGAATTCTAATGACCATGATATGAATATATGAAGACTTAGTCCTGTAGGTGGTAACTGAACAAGTCAGCTCCTCAACCACTCATAAATGTTATTATGCGTTTATTGTTTCTATACAAGAAAAGACAACTTGTTTTTATTACTAGGGAACTGTATTTTGAGAAATTCTCTTTTGGTTCCTCAGGAAATTTTATGTTCCCCAAATAATCATTATTATAATTTGTACTAAGGTAGAAGAGTGAAACAGTCTTGCATGATTCTGGGTATACGGCCTTGTGACCACACAGATAAAATATACATACATGCATTTTTATGGAACTGGCATTCATTGTTTTATCTGCAAAACAGAGCTAACCTCAGATTTATCTACTCATTAGGTGATATTCAGCTTTAGAGATGGCTTTTCCCCTTCTGTGAAACAGCTTTGTCTTTTTTAACATTTGCCGTTAAAGCTTGTATACTAGCACTCATTAACTGAAGCAATTAGGGGTGGACAGGAGGAGCAGAAAAGGTGATTTTAAAGGGTAATACAGTGAATCCTCTTTGTATCGCAACTTCTCCTTCAAGACCTCACACATTTGCAATGTGAATTTATCACAGTTTTGATTCCACCATTTGTGAAATTTTGCGGCTCACGCATGCGTAGTGCCGCTGCTCCACTGAGGGGTGGTGCCGGACCTCCCCGTGGGCAGCGCTGGCCCAGCCCCACGGGGACGGCCAGGAGTCACGCTGTCCCCTAAGCGCAGCTGGGGAACTCACCCCCCCCATGAGCGCTCATTACTGTTTCCATGGCTACAGGTGGGGGAAGGGCAGTGCCCCGCGTGGCACTGCCGGCGTGCACGGGACCGCAACTGAACCGTCTGGCGCGGCCCTGCACTGGCAGCTCGCGCCAGGCCGGGCCGGGAAGAGGGAGCAGCTGTGTGACAGAGCCACGCCGCCACGGGGCCCCGCCGNCACGATGGAGGAGGTATAACTGTAACTATCTGTCCATTAAGTTTAACAGTAGACATCTTTTGGTCCTACTCAAAGATCTCATCAAACCAAGATACATGTGCATACTGTGTTACCTGTATCCTTTACCAAACTGAACTGGAGGAAGGCTAGAATTTTTTAGCAGAATAGATGGCATTCTCTCCGCAGATAAAGGGCTGTAAGAGTGCCTCTGCTATGCTATTCTTTTCCTATAATGCTGTCTAAAGTGCTGTTATAATAAAATGTGTCTGTTCTGTTGGATTAAAGGACATTGTCTTAAAAAGTAAAGATGACCTCAGATTACCTTCCACTTCATAATTCTCACAAAAGGAAAATAATCAGGAGTTACAAATCAAGTATGATTTTCAGAAGTGTCTAAAAAGACCACTCTTGGTTTTGTTCCTGAGAAAAACAGTGTACCTTTTAGCCCACTTTAATGGTCAATACATTTTAGGTATTTCAAACTAACGGTGGGAGTAAATTGCAAAGCAGACTGTACCCTAGTGAGTCAGTCTTTCTGACAACTCACCTTTCTTTAGTTCCAAATGTTTCTGGTATGAGTTTTTCTGCTGACAGCAGCTGTGGCAGCATGGCACAGGGAGCCATGTGTTCTCTTAGGCAGACAAATCCCATGTAATTTAGAGCTGTATAGATCAGGAACAGCATCAAAAAATTGATCCAGGCATTTATAAGAGCCCTGTGTAGGTACTGAAGTTCTGTTGTCATACTCAGACTAAGATATGCTAGTTGGTAAATGACCTGCTTCAGTCCAAGCTAGCTTTTCTTACCTATTGATTTTAGGGATGCTGCAATGTTGAGTATGTTGTCTTGTGTCAAGACGTGTTTTGATATTATTAAGGATATGTATTCTGTACTTTGAGTAAGGCAAAGGCTGAGAATGCCAGATACTAGTGTTTCCCTCTTCTCCCAGTGCTAGTGTTGAAGGACTCTGCAGTAAAGCTTCATGACCTTGCAGCCATGCTATTTTTTGACCTTTAGTGACTCTAAAGAATATTCTTCATCAAGAGAATAGCTTCAAACATGGCCAAGAGAGGGGAACGTTTGGCAGTTCATTCCTTGAGGTAAAAACTGTTCATCTTAAATCTGAGCTCATATCTCCCTGAAGTACAACTTGATTCTCCAACATTCCTCTCTAGCTATGTTCTTCTATATACGTGTGTATTTTAAAATACAGCCATGTGCCACTTCTGTGTCCAAGCACAGTGTGCAATTTGAGCCAGGGCAGTTATGAGAGGCTTGGATTGTAGTTTAGAGATAATATCTGCAGCTAACCCCCCTTTTGAGTAATAAGGAAGTTGCTGGGTTATTTTATTAGGCTAACAAGTTTTGGAGGTCTGCTTGAAATCCTAGATGCCTCTTCTATCAGTCCTTTTGTCTTCAGTGGTACTTTGAGTCAGAAGGAGGAGGAAAGCCTGTCTAAGTTGCAGTAGCACATCTCAGATTTTGGGCAGTGTGTGTAGTGCTGCTTCACTGAAACAGAGGTGAGAGATATGTGTGCTGATACTACAGAGAAATGGAACAAAAATGCTGAAGTGCTCTTATTGTGGTAGAACTCCAGTAACTCTGAAGGACTGGATTGAAGGACTCTTTAATAAAACATTAAGCTTTAATAACTGAGAACTGCTGGTGGACAGAGAGGGTCAGGCTTCAGTTTGCTTCTCCCTGGAGAGATATGCAGAATGTAGAAATTGAAAATAACAGGCTTGGGCTCCATCAACGGTTCTGCTCAGCACCCATATGACCTCAGGCAAGTAGTTTTTGTTTCTAAACTAATAGTATTTTGCAGCTTTGGGGATTATTTGAAGAGAGGATCTTTCGTTTTTACTATCAGATCCGATAAGACTACACATTGTAAGACTTTTATATTCTTTTTAGATGCTTTCATGATGACTCCATTAGGCTACAGTTATATCAGAGTGATAAATTGTTGTGTACAAAAACATACCCAATAATAAAGGAACAGATGGGCATGTACGTTCGCAGCAAATCAGTCTTTGCCCACACGTATATAGAAATTCATAAAAGAGTAGATGAGGCAGGTTTCAGGGATTGCTGTTGTGGGAGAGAAATAGATGTGAATGAAAGTTGCGGCATCATTGGTTGCTAAGATGACATAAACACTAACTCAAAATATTCAGAAAAGTAAAAACTTCTTCATAGCTTTTAAAGGAACTGTCAATTTGATGCTTATTTGCAAGAAAAATTGTACACCATAAATAAAGTAATAGAAGTACGTGTTTTGGATACATGGGCAAAATAGGCCAACTTAGGGAAGCTGCTGTTTTTGACAGAGGAACTCAAGCGTGCAGGAGAAACTGTGACTGAGAAAGCTTTTGAGAAAAACAAAGATACTTCTAGGTGTATTTGCAGAAGATAGATGGTTCACCATAGACAGAAGCATTATTTAAAAATTGTTCAGTAATTAATATATTTATCCTGGTCTGGAATTTATATGCGATAGAAAACAAATTAAAGAAATTAAGAATTATATCAGCTGTTTATGTGTTTGATTATGTATTAATAATTTTCTGTGATTTTTGGAAGCCTTTCCATTCCTAAGCCTTCTCTCATTATCAGTAAAAGAAAACTTCAGCAGAGCAGAAAAGGGAATTTGCTTTGAAATCGTATCTTAGAAAGTGCTTATGGTAAAAATTAGTAAATTGTGTGTTCATATGAGGAAAACAGGCCCATTCAATGAAGCCCAGTGTAGGGGATGTTTTCTGCCTCCCTGTTTCTCACAGCCTTTCTTGGGTAATTTATAGAACATTCTGCTGCACACTCTGATGAGTTCATGCATTTACAAATACCTATACTTTAAGTGAATTCTCTTTCATCAACATCTGGGATAAACTTAAGGTGGATTGCAGGTAGAATGTTTTTTTATACATTACAGAGGGGTACTTAATTTTTTTCTGTATGGCTCTACTTTAATCTGTATTTCCTCAGGACACTCGTGTGTTTGACTTTAGGCTTTTGAATTGCAAGGAAGTCACTTACACATGAGAACCTTTTCAGTTACACCTCACAGAACCCAGTAGGAACACCTCTGCCTTTATCTCATGTCGTGCTGGAGGGTGGGCCTACTATATAATGTGAGATGGCTCCTGCACTTAAATGATGTGCTGAAATCCTCTTTATTTTAATCTTTGACACTTGCACACCGTATCTTTTCTTTCATGTGGTGAGTTGGCCATGAGTGCTAAATTACCTTTCCATTCTTTGTCATCTGCCTAGCCTAATTTGCCCATACTAAAGAATCACAGAATTATTAAGTTTGGAAAACACCATAGAGATCATCATGTCCAACCTGTCACCTGTTACCTAACCTATTGCCATCCTGTTACCAACACAGCATCCTATTATCTAGATCATGCCACTTAAGTACATCATCCAGTCTTTCTAGGGATGGCGACTCCACCACCTCCTTCGGCAGCCCATTCCACTGAGAAATCACCCTCTCTGTGAAAAAGTTCTTCCTAATGTCCAGTCTGAACCTCCCTTGATTCAGCTTAAAACCATGTGCTCTTATTCTGTCACTGGTAGCCTGAGAGAAGGGACCGACCCCCAGCTGGCTACAACTCCCATTCAGGAAGTTGTAGAGAGCAATAAGGTCTCCCCTCAGCCTCCTCTTCTCCAGACTGAACAACCCAGGCTCTCTCAGTCGTTCCTCAGAGGACTTGTATTCCAGCCCCTTCACCATCGTTGTCACCCTTCTCTGGACACGCTCAAGGATGTCAACATCTCTCTTAAACTGAGGAGCCCAGAACCGATCACAGTACCCAAGATGTGGCCTAATCAGTGTTGAGTACAGAGGGAGAATAACTTCCCTAGTCCTACTGGCAACACTATTCCTGCTGCAAGCCAGGATGCCATTGGCTTTTCTGGCCACCTGGTCACACTGCTGGTTCATGTTAAGTTTTCTATCAACCAGCACTCCCAGATCTCTTTCCACTTGGTCATTCTGCATATCGCTCATCCTTTTGCACGATGTGTGCTTTAGGGCTAATTGAGGACTTCTCTTGTAATGGTTTTAGTTCTTCAGCTAACACTGCTTTAGCAAGTCTCGAGGAAGATCTGAAATTTGTAAAGCTAGCAGGCATTTTGTTTTTGTAAAACCAGATTAATTTTGACTGAGAGATTTATTCCATGGGTAGTATTAGAAAACACATAAATCTTTCATAAGTTTGTTTTCTGCTACTTTTAATGCCCTAAATCTGTCACATACATTGTTGACTCAAAGCATGTAGCAAGTACCAAGTAATCAAAGAAAGAGAACACTTATAATTCTCATGCAGGCTGCAATAAGGATAGCTAAAGAGTATATTATATTATATGTTAGAATTTGTGGATGAGGGGAAGGTTTGATATGGCAGAAAGTTGCTTGGAAACCATGGTGAAGCATTAGTTGTTGTATACACAGGAGACTAGAGGGGCGTTGTTAAAATTTCTCAGTTTATGTAAAGAAATGCAGTTCCAGAGTAATGTCATGAACTTAGTTTAAAATTTTAAATTGAAAGCAGTAGTGCGTTTCAAAGGGTCTTGTGTAAAATATACCAAATTGATGTATTGCAGTTAACATGAATTAGGAGAGAACATAGAACTAAAATTAAAAACATTAGCACTCTCCCCAATTAAGTGAATAACTGTTACAGTAAATGTGGGTAATATTTTACCATTTAAAACAAACTTAAATTTAAGGTTGTCCTGGTTTAGTTTTTTTTCCTCTGGCAGCGAGGGAGTTAACAGCTCAGCTCTTGCCTGGGCCTCAGTTGCTGCCATGGAAATCAAGGTCAGACAGATAGAGACGCCTCTGTGAATAAGCATATTTGAGAAAAGAAAAAAGTTAGTAACGAGATGTAGATTGCCAGAGCAGGGCCTATGTGGAGAAGCTGAAAGCTATGGAGGGCCCGCCAGGCTGACCAGAGAAGGGGTAGGAATGTTCTTCCAGGCGTCTCGCTGCTGCTCGTGGAATGGACCATGGTGCAAACCTATGGAACAGAGAAAGAGGAANTTTCCAGTTTTTCTCATCCGGGAGAGGTTGTGGATGAATCTCTGGCATCCAGCCAGGGTCAAACCACAACAAAGTTCAATCCCTTCACTGTGAGCATCAGAAGTAGATATTTGTCAAAAGTAAGCCGACAAAAGTAGTCTAATGGTAGTACTGCCCTGATTATTCAAGGAAAGATGATCACAGATTTTTCCTTTCTTTTTTAGCTTCTAGCTCAGAGTATTGTCTAAGCATCATTAGATGTAGTTAATAATTTTTTATACTTTGATCCTGTAAGACAGGGTCTGGTTTTATTCATCCATTATTTTAATAATTACTGCTACATTTAAAAAACTTAACAGATGGGGCACCATTATCTAAAACACTAAAAGAACACAGTCACCAAGCAACAAATACTCTAAAAAATCCTGTCTCTTATCTGTCCAGCATGATAATGATGTTTCTGTTTTGTTTCTTTTAAGCTAATCTTCACTCTCAGTTGTAAATTCTTGTTAAATGACCATTTTTATGAAAGCATCAGCAATTGGTGGAGCTCCCTAGCTGTTGCTTTGTGGTTAAAATAATATAAAGAGGATTCATGGTGAAAATGTGCAAAATTTAAGTGTTCAAAGACTTGAACATCTGACAACACCTTCTGCCCACATGAAACAAACATTGTCTATACATTGCTCCATTTGGTTTACTACAGTTTCATTAACTTTAATACAGCTCATTAATACCTTTATGCGCTACACAGTTTCACTTAATGCCAACAAGCCAATCCTTACTTAATCTCTGGTGTATTCCTTGTTCAGTATTGACAAACAACATTGCATATGGTTGTTTCATGTTGTGCCATAAGGCTTTAGGACAGATAGTGTCCGACTGCTGGTAGGAATTAGAGTGCTGGAGAGGGTGGCTCTGAAGTTTGGTTACTAAATATATAATAGTGATAATATAGATTCCTGTGGTTCTTGGACTGTTGTATATGGTTCATTGATTGTCAGGTAGACCTGACAATTAGTGAAAGAGGTCTTACTTGATGGTTTTTAGGTAATAAATTGCTAACCACTTTCAGAGTCAGGAGCAACTCTCTTAAATATGCAAGTCTTTGATGTAAGAGCCACATTTCTTAATAATTTGTCTATTATTGGGATGACTGTGCTATCCTAGTGCTGACTGGGATGAAGTTCTGATATTGTTTTTACATGTCAAAAGGCATAATAAAAATACTAAAATGCCATTAATGGACAAAGAATTAAATTAAACTAACTTGTTAGCACTAGCATTAACATTCTCAGTAGATGAATTATTGGCATTAAAAGGTAAAAGTGACTTCTATCATCTTTGATAGAGTGCAGAAAATAAACAAATGAAGTTTCCATGAACTTTACGTAGTTTAGAATGCATCTACATGATCCTCAAAGAACTATCACTGACAGACAGCTGACATCTGAGAATCCAGTGCCTACAAGATCTGTTATTCATTCTTTTCATTTTGTCAATCTGATAATAAAACATTTCCTGTCTCTGTGAGATTTCTTTGCCTGAAGTGGCAAAAAAAAAAATAAATGTCAGAAGCAGTGTGCACCTGATATGAATTATATTTTGAAGTGAACACCATGTGCTTAACTGTAAGGTGTATGAGTAAGATAAAATGTTAACACATAATATTCCCAAAACGTGTGCTGTGAGCATACAGTATAGAACCATAGAGCAGTTTGGGTTGCAAAGAACCTTAAAGATGATCTTGCTCCAATGCCCTGGCCATGAGCAGCACTAGACCAGGTTCCTCAAAGCCCCATCCAACTTGGCCTTGAACGCTCCCAGGGATGAGGCGTCCACAGCTTTACTGGCAACATATTTAAGTGTCTCAGCACATTCACTGTAAAGCATTTCTTCCTGATATCTAATCTAAAGCCACCATCTTTGAGGCTGAAGCCATTACCCCCTTACTATCTCTACATGTCCTGGTAAAAAGTCTTGCTCTGTCTTTTCAGTAGGCCTTGTTTAGGTACTGTAAAGCTGCTGTGAAGTATCCCTAGTGTTTTCCTCAGCAAGGGTTCAGAACTTCCTCTCTCTGAAGGGTGGTACTAAATAAAGTCTAGTCTTCACAGAGATTAGTTGCACAGCATTGAACTGTGTGTAGGTTCTTATTTGGAATCAAAGTAGCCTTTGCTCAGTGTAGCCTATTTAACCTTTATAATAAATTAAAGCAAATAAAATTAATACTCCTTCAGTAAAGTATTATTCAGTAGTACTACTTCAGTAAAGTATCTAAAGGTTCAGTGTAATTTTACCAATCTACACTGAATTCACAGTTTAAATTCAGAACCATTTTAAAAGACAAAAGGCACGAGAATGATGAGAATGTAAGCAGAAGTAGTGTGGGCAGATTTTACTAGCTGGTGGTGATCACCAAACCCACCTACCTTAGATGTGCAAAGAAACTTTAGCTTTCTTGAGGAAACATGGGCAAATGTTACCCTCTCTTTTTTTTTTCCTTTGTTTTTTTTTCTTTCCTAACATAACTCTAACAATCAAAACACGTTCCTGGGAAAAAATTCTACATCAGACACAGCATGACCTAGCATAACTTCACTTAACAAGCACATTTAATATAGTAGTTTATTAAAATCTAAGCAAGGCAAGATTGGTAAGGAAAGAGAATGTTCTGTCTGAGATGAAGTGGTGCATATGGGGAAAATAAAGGCAAGCAAGACGTGAGAAAAGCAATAGTAAATTGTCAATGCTGACACTGACCGGAAAGGTACCACTTAGGGGCACTGTGTGGTTTTTGTACTTCAGTCACTTGGGCACTTCTACAAGAAACTCAAAATGGCTGTGGTAGTGTTTGAGCAAAGCCAAATTGCTACTGTCTGTATTCTGCCCATCACTAATTTATTTTAATATTCTGCATCAATTTAAGAGGAGAAGATGTGCCTGAATAGTTCTTTGTACCCTTGAATGTAATTGACTGTGAGCGTTTAATAATTTACAGTAATACAAGATACTGTGAATGTTTCTCAGGATATTTCTCATCATCCAGTCAAATTTTTTAATTCTGAGCTGCAGGGAATGATATCAATAATCTAACTAGGCAACTGCAGTAGACTGCACAAGACACAAGAATGTTTCATGTGGGGTAATAGAGTGTCTGGAAAGGAATAGTAATGATACAGCTGAGAAGTAGCAGGTGTGAAAAATACCTTTGCTAAACTACAGGCTTAGAGATCTGCAGATGCACTTGTCAGTTCTATTTTGTCATTAAAATTCTGTTCTATGGTGAGGGACTCACTATGGCTCTTCATCCTTTTCTGATACAACAAAACAGAAAAGAAACTGATTATAAGCTACCTATGTGACTTGTATAGCATTTCCAAATCCATATTATCCAATTTTTAAAATGTATGCCTTCCACCCATCATTTTGCTCATTAAGGCAGGCAAAGATTATGGATTCTCTGTCAAGGCAATCTGTGCCTACTCTCATAATACCTGTTCACAGGTATCACCACTCTTGTGTAAATCCTTCCTGGGTGGGTTGATGTTGTAAACCTATAGCATGTGCTTGTTTACATATAGGGAAAGGAAGAGTGGTAAAAATCCCATTTTACAGAATCNAGCCCAGAACTGGACACAGTATTCAAGGTGTGGTCTAACCAGTGCCGAGTACAGAGGGAGAATAACTTTATCATACTGTATGAGAATTTGTTCTTCTGAGACTATGAAACTGGCTTATCTCTGTGACCTTGTTGGTCACAATGATTTTGGTCTAAAGGCTGTATCCTTTTTGGTTTTAGTGAGACAAAGCATATGAGCAGAGGCTGCTCATGTAAATCAAGGCTGCAGGATCAGAACTTCAGAAGCAAGCTCTTTATCAGAGGAGGACACCTCATCACAGTTACATGAAAGGAATTTTCCCATTTTAATGTGACTCCAAATGCCTTATGAGTAATACATTGGAAACCACATAATTGCCATGTTTTGTTGATTTTGGACTACTAACAATGTTCTCATTCCACATTATTTATTTCAGATCACCAGATTAGCTCTGATACTAACTTGTCAGATGTCAGGGCAGCATCAGAAAAAACAGACCCCCATTCTAAAAATGAGGTACTTTCTGAAAGATTGGAAGATAGTGAGCAGTCGATACTGGTGCTTCCAAGAAGAATATCATGTGAGGTAAGATTTTTGGATGCTAAAATTTTTGTATTCTTCTCCTCTTCCTACTGCTATTTGTTTTCAAAAAAATTTTAAGGAGCCAAAATGCATGTGCATCAAGAGTACAGTGGGATTTCTCTTACCTTTGTGTCACATCCACACTGCAGTCAAAAGACTTGCAAATAAAACAGTCTGGAGATGACCTCTGAGGGATTTTATCTCTATTAGATCTATTCAGCAGTTTGAGTAGACGTACGTATTACTGTCATTTGGGCTTTATGATTTAGAGGGAGCATGTAGTCAGGCACTTCTTTCCTTTATGTGAGTGGCCACAATCAGATACAGAGGTTGCAGTGTACATGGAATGTCAGACATCTTGCTTGCAACCTGTTTTTTAAGGACCACTTTCATACATTATTTCATTGTTGAGATCAGAACAGTTCTAAGTCCCAGATGTAACTTTCCCTCTGGTTCAGAAGGTAGTAGAGAGGTATTGTCTCACATCACCTACTGTTTCTGTCTTACTTTACTGTAGTTTACTCTAAGAGTTTAAGTGACTCTAAAGGATTTTAGGTTCTTCTTATTAGGATGTGTGTCATTCTTCTAGACTATAAAGTGGCCTTGGTATGCACCTAAAATACTGTTTTAAAATATTGTTAGGTAAGCTGAGTTTAAAACCCTACCTTAATTGTGTAATTTATGTTAGTGAAATAGCATCATGTTTTGGTAGTATGATTTTTTTTTCAGATGAAGCAAAGGTAAAGGAAATTTCTTTCAACACACTTTCAATATAATTTTACACTTTCAGTATAATTTTCTGAAGGACTAATGGGAACAAATTTTAATTTTATAGAACCCTGGTGAAATATTCATTCTGTTGAAAGATGAAATAGATGATGAAACACTAGAAATTGAATTCATAGCAGGTAATCAACGAATTAGGACACAGACAGCCTCTTGGAATAAGAGTGTCAAGTACGTGAAAGCCTTAGGTAAGAAAAATATACTTTACCTTTAAGTAAACTGAAAGTTTTTGACTCACTTCACTTTTTCTGATAAGTAGTTTCACTTCCTGCTATTTTGTAGGTGTTTCCTGCACATGGGTTGTGCACACAGAACTTTTACTAATAATGCAGAGAAGCAAGGCCTTGTGATTTATGGGAAACTAGGTGCTCGTAAATTGGTTTTTTGTGGTTAACTGGCAGGTGCAAGTCTTAAGATGTCATTGATTACTTACAGACTAACATTTTTCAAAATTACTATCATGAAATGCAAAGCTAATATTATTTTCTTATTCTTCTATTTCTAAAATGTTTCATTTTATATTTAATGCTGTAAGTTTGGTTATACTCCTCTATAATTCTTACTGATGCGAGAAAGAATTTCTTTCCTATGTTCGTGAAATTTCTCTGTATCACTCAGCTTTGATGGTTTCTAATTATTTTTTCCTTTTGTTGTTTGTTTGGGGGGTTTTTTTGAAAGCATTTGGGCAGTTTCTATGTAAGTGATTTAACATGATGTTCTGTCAGATTAGTTTCTCTGGCCCTATTACTCTTCTCCATTTTCAGGGTTGCCCCTTCCATCACTGTTTTGTGGGCAAAGTTGTATTTTAAGAAAACTGTGTTAGAATAGTCCAGCAGAATGCCTGGCACAATGGATTCTAAGGAATTGGGAAATATAAAGTAGGCTTATTCTGCCTGCACAAAACAAGTCACACTTGAGTAACACACAATGAATGCCTCTCTCCTTTTGCTTTTGTGAGGTAAACAAATGGAATGGAATTAATTATACTGCACTTTCTACAGCCTAGCTCGAATCCAATTTTGAGAACCTTGACTGCAATTAAGAAAAATGTTTCAAAAGATTAATAGCAATTCCAGTATTTGTTATAAATGAACTTTTCCTTAATATGTAGGCATAAGAGAGCTGATTATAGGTCATGAGTCTACCAAGGGAAGTTAGAAATTTTAAGCATTCTGTTTTCATCTCCTTTCTAATGTGAAGCAGTACAATAGCTTTGCTTTATACAGATTTACAGATATGTATTTTCTTTTGTCAGCTTTGTAATATTAGACTGAAAGAGCTGTATAAAAATCTGAATACACTGAACCACCAGAGAAATGCAAATCTAGGTCATCAACTCTGTGCATTTTCTGTGATATTTTCCTGTTCTTTTATACATTCCTTGATATTTCTGGTCTGGGACTGTAAAATGTTTTCATCTGCTGTTCTGATTTGTGTTTTATAAGATTTTCCTGCTGGTCCTGTATATGTAAATGTCTACTGTGGGGGAGTCGTTAAGACCACAACACAGATTGAGTACTATGCTGCACTAGAGGAGATTGAGCCCATTTTAAAGAAAGTGGCTGCCCCAATAGCTTTCACTTGTCAGGTAAGTTGACTTTTTAATTAAAGAAAAATAGAATATAAGTGCTTATATGAACTAAGAGATACTATGCAATCTTTTGATTACACAGTAATCAGTAATGACTCAGTAATAGGCTCAGGATTAAGAGGCCTGTCTCTGAGATGTCTAGATGTAAGCAAGTGAGGCAAGAGAAAACAAATTTTATTTTTGTTTAAAGAGTGACATAAACATCCTTTGTGCTGTATATGTCAATGAACAACATACTGCATTACAAAGGGTGCAAATAAGAACAAGTATTAGTGATGTCCCTCTCCATTGAAAGTGTTATTTTTTGTATGTTCTAAAGCAAATAGAAGCAAGTAAACTTAAACCATATTGTATTTGGAAGGTTATTACTCATTCACAAGCAAATGCAATTTTTGTGGCATAGCTTGTATGGGAGGCAGTAGATTGCTATTTGTATAGAGTCCATTTACAGCTGCTGAATTATCATTCATGTGATTTGCTTACTGGTTGCCATGCAGATTCTTTGCATATATTTAGGAAAAAATCAGATTTTGAGCTGGGTTTCAAATTAGCACAGCAGACTGCAGTGTTCTGCAGCTGGTTCTTTGTCAGTGGCATATAAGAAATAACAAGAAAAGAAAGCATATATTGAGAAAGGATGAAATCTCAGGTGTCATTTGTTGAATGGTGGGTAGCCCAAGCATACTTGTCATGATGTCTATATTGTAATTGCAAAGCCAGAACAAAAATAATAGTCTGTGTTTCTTGTGCAGACAGTCTCATTTTCCTGTGACAAATCTACCCTATCCACCACCTAAGGCATTATACTCATAACAAAAGGATTAATAAAAAATGATATATTACATTATTAGTGTTCTATTAATGATGAGGGTAGATTCCTTCCAAGTACAAGTTACTTCTGTCCTAAGAAAATAGGTTGTTTCACAAGAAAAATAGTGCAACTCTAAATACTAATATGTCCTTACATTCTTTATAGTATGTCATTCTTTAGCCTGTATTTTGAAGTACATCAAAGTAAGCTTCTAACATGTTTCATTTAAACTTTTATGCATAGAAAGTGTGTCATAATTATATAAAAATTTATCATTAACGTGATAATCTAGGCACCTACAACATACATACTATTTCCACTGGAGAGCTATTTGTGCTATGCAGGTTTGACCCTTCATTTAACCAGCATGACTAATATTTAGTAAAACACATGCAATTCAAATCACATTCAGACGCAAAAACATTTCTGTGCAGAGCAGTAGTTCACACCAGGAAATACAGCTGTAGTGTTAGGACCATCAGTTATATTTAACAATTTCCTCACCTTTACCCATCTGGATAATAAGCATGGATCTAAATGAGGAGACAGTGTTTATCTGCTCTTGTTTTTATTGTGTTGGTAACTGAAAATTAATGCCAAGAAAAATGTTATAATGGGGAAGTTCTATAGCCTCCACAATGTCGTGGCTACTCTGCGGCAAGGTACTAAAAGGAATCCTTTTGCAAGTGTACCTATGTGTTGGAAGATCTGTCATATTTAACAGTACCTGCTGAGTCAGAGTGAGGTACACTAACTAGCAAGGTAGCTGGAATATTTCTACAAACTTTTTAAATAAGCTCCCATGTAAACCTGATTTAATGTCAATAAAATACATCATAAATATGCAATTTACAGAACATAATTTAACTTAATCTTTAAAGTATATTCACAAAAGGAAAAACAAAACAGACTTGATACTAATTAGACTTCACATCAAGTAGCAGCAGTAGTAGTAGCTTTTATTTAACCAGGATAATTAAAACCTTTGAGACTATCGGCTTATTTGCAAAAATATCCTGGGGAAACAGTCATTTATCTATGCAAAGTACCGATCAAATACAATGGAAAACAAAACTGATATAAAATAGAAAAGCTTACAGCAATTGTTGATCAAAGCAATATCACTCTGTGGTTCAAAGGAAAGTTAAAGATTTCCACAAGTGCTTGCCATCTGAGAATTATCTCCTTGTTAATATTCTGTGATGAAAGAAATTGCTACATAAATGCATAGCAAAGGCACGATGCTTTAATAAAATGCTTTCATTGTGTTGTATATTGTCTTGCCAACCTTTCGAGCTCCTTTGAGATACTCCACTTTGTCCCTCAATAAAGCCAAACAGATAGATGAAACCCAACAAAAAGGCTTATAGTTACCCATTCCTTTTACTGATGGTCATGGCAGATCATGTATCGTGGTAGGAGACTAACAAGTACCTATGAGTCTGTTTGTAGGGAGCAATTAAAGATTGACATTAGCTAAAATTTACATTAAACAGAAGATTTTACGAATTATGGCTTTGGATTAAATTCTTTGCTGCATCTGGTAGATTGTAATTTTCTGTGTTGTAAGTTTGTCTGAATGTAAAACATGTTTAGCAACGCCAGCAAGACATTTTAAGCAAGCAAATAAATACTTAAAATGTAAAAAAATAAAGAAAATTAAATGTTTATTTGCATAAATTTTGAAAGAAGAAGCCTGAAATTTTTATTATAAAGTAGGAAGAGTACAGTAAAGGGGGGAGACAATAAAAAATGAAACAAGGTCATATCCTCATTATTGAAATTGATAAATACATGTTAGTTTGAATTACTTAGAATATCTAAAGAGATTAAGGAAGTCTTTATGACAAAGTTTAGTTGAATAATACTCCTATGATTCGGAGATACATAGTGTCTTAAGGAATGTTTTTATCATAGTCATCAAACAGGATTCCATTTACAGTGCATATTGGAAAAGAAAAATGAAAATAAACTGCAGCCTTCTCTATGAAAACTTGTAAACTTGTAAAAAAGCTACGTGACTTACGTGATGATATAACATATGCACATTTACCTGATCCCTAGAGGTACTTCCTTTGAAACTGTATTTAGTATTTCAATCTTCTCAGGCATGTCAGCAGGCACTATTTTAAAATGTTTTGCTTTTCCTCTAGGTATGAAAGCTTTCCATATTCTATCACAGGGTAAAATTGTCAGAAATGCTTGAGTGATTTTTAAATCTAGCCCATACTCTTTCTTAGAAGTTATCTAGATATAGAAGTGCATATAACGTAGTGTCTGGTACGTAAGAACTACTGAAGAAGATGGTCTTTCTGTGAATGTAACCCTGTTAGTGTTGCTAAAGCCAATGTGGAATATGTTAATTTACTGGCTCTCTATGCTATGGTTCAGTGGCATAGATTTTCAGGGTTTAGTGAACAGATACTAAAAAATGTAGATCAGCTCATTCACAAAAGTAGGAAAATAAACGCTTGGTCTCCTTTTCCAAGGATGTTTTAGAAGCCCAGATGTGATGCTTAGCACCTGAGGCTTTTCTGTTCACAGCTGTGTCCTGTTGCTCTGAAAAGGGAGTGAGGTAAGGGAGATAGTGCCTACACCTGGGATGGTGGTAGTGAGCTGGTGTAAGTACTCGTGCTTGCAGAAAGGCAAAGTTTCTCTTTGTGGAAGTTCCCACACTTCCAAGAGTGGAGCAGAGAACAGCTGGCTGTGCTTCTGAATTCCTTCTTGGGGAGATGGACATTATGTTAATATGGAGCTGAGTAGTGCACAATGGTCCTGTTGCTACTTGTGTTTCACTGTTTTTTCTGCTATGTGTTACCTTCTCGTAAGTACTGGAATGGATCCAGTATGTGACATGAAAGACATTAATAGAATTTTGGGGAGGGTTGGGGCATTTTTTTAGTTGTTTAGGGTTTTTAATGACTAGTCTAGATTTTCCTTTTGTGTCTTTTTTGTAGAGTAGTAGAACAAAGCTTGTTAAATCGTTGCTTGAGCCTCCAGATTTTAGGTTCCTGCCGTAAGAGAAAAAAAATTGAGATGGAAAATTTGAAGCAAATTGCACTGATAACTCTATAAGAAGTGTATTGTGCTTGACTTGGAAATCATAGAAATGGACAGGCTGGAAGGAATGCCTGTCAAAGTATGAGAAATTTAGCTCTAATTTAATCCATGTTATTTGGGAGATTTCTGTCTAAGTTCTGTCTCAACAGCATGTAAAAGTCAAGTTTTTAACCTGATGTGGTTAAACTACACAACTTTATATGGCCCTAAAAATTTTACTGCAAGTTCCTGTAGTTTTGCATGTTTTTCTCAGTTCAAGAACCTGTTCTATCTCAGGTTGTGAAACATTGTTTTATTCTGTGTAAATTTGGTTGTCTTAGCATGAGGTAAGAGCTATGCCTTCTCAATGAACCCCTACCCAAGATTTCTGACTGAATAAGTGATAAGGAAGGGTTCCTGTCACAGCACATATTAAAAAGCAGAGGGGTTTTGTAGGCAAGATGTAAATACTATGTTGTAGTTCCTGTTAATAGTTTGAGGGGGTTACCTCCCAAGAGGAGGTTTTACATATCCTTTCTCAACTCACACTGTAAGTCTGGTACTCAGGTTAGATTTTTATTCTAGAATAAGCCTCAAAGATTTTATTTTTCAAGGCAGTACTTTTTTCATGCTTATTGCTTTTGTTATTGAAGATTAATTTACATATTCATAATTATTGAATTAAAAATACAGAGAATATAATGTGACAGTGCAGAAAGGGAGTGAATTATGAAAACAAATGCAATGTTTTTTATGTATCATAATATTGGAAGAGTTAATTATGAGCGAAATAAACAATCATAGTTACCATCCTACCTGCACAAACTTATCTTCTAATTCTGGGTAGGAGTCAAATGAAAATTATATCCTACCTGTGCATTCAACATTTTCTAATCACACCATACTTGATTTCTTATTCTGACAGTCTCAAGAATTAAACTTCATGTTTCATCAGTAGACTCCTCTGTCCTTTTCTCCTCAATGTGTCAGTCACAGAGTCTCTGTTGGAGTTCATATGTTGAGCGTGTCTCTAGATGTTCCCTTTTAGTGATCCCAGAATTGTCTTGCCTAGAAACAGTTCAGCTATGGGAAGGCAGATTTTGACAGAGGGCTGCTGACATCTGGAAGGAGAACACCAACTCCTCCTGGGTGCTTCTCTGCTGTGGCTGAGCTCCTTTTGGTTCCCAGTGCAGCGTAGACTGGACTAACACTGCAGAACTTGGTGTAAAGCATCCTTACTGTTCAAGTCTCTGTAGTCATGCTTATCTTGTCATGCTAAGCAAAGAAATACTTAATTATACCTATCTTGAAAGTTGTTAGGAATTGGATCTTGGCCTTCTGTCAAGAAGGAGGCAATCAAGAAAATATCTCGTGGCAGTTAGTGAGGATTTCCCTTGTCTATAGACTATGTTTTTATTAGTAAACTAATGTATCTGGTTGATATCAGTTTCTTATTCTGTCTGTTTTGCCTTGGCTGATGTAACTGCAACTGTTACCTACCTAGACAAACCCACAATCTTAATGTGAAGGTTTTGGTTAACAAAGTTACTGTAGTCTTTAAACTCGTCCTGAGTTACTGCTGTAGTAAAATGTAGATCTTCCTGTTCTTATACTTCATCCAGAAGTTTTTAAGTCGTGGCTGAACTTCATATGTTACAATACATGTCCTTCTCCATTTGGACCATGTTACCATGATTCTTCTATATTAGAATATATATTTTCTATAGTTTTCAGAAACCATGCTGCTCTTACTAAGAGTGTGTTTGTAGCAACATTGTTTTATGTAATTTGATTCACCAGGACTCTGAGGGTAAAGTTAAAAATACATATGCAACAAATGTACTGTTTTCTTTTAAGTAGGCATTGAAGTTTTCTTCTGCAGAGAAGGTGGACAATATTCTGACTTTGTTATTGAAAAGCAAAATATCAACTTATGAATTCACCCCATTTCAAAGTGAAGAAGAGCATCGTCATCAAGCTAGTGAGTCACTTGTTCTATGCATTGATTTTTATTTCTGATGCTATGGTTATCATATTAAAATGTTAATAATACAATCTTTAAGTATTTAAAGCCACTAGTAAAGTGGAGGAATCCAGAATAATACAACCAGGAAAAACAGCAAAAAGAATTCTGTAAATCATTACTTTGTGACTCAGAAATATGTATTTATGCTTTCTGGATTTTTGATCAGCTTTGGATTAGCTGCAAATTGACAGCTTTAAGCCTGAGTGAATTTTTACAAAGGGAGAAATGGGCAACAGAAGTAATTTGGAGATGCCTGTGTATTATATGCAGTTTTACTACAGTGAGCCTGTGTATTCGCGGTCTGCTATTTGCGAGCTTCAGTATTTGCGGTTGATTTTTCCGTGAGCTATGCGACCTCAGCGTGTGCGCAGAACCTACCGTGACCTTAGTCTGATTAGCCCCCAGCTCCACCTCCCCCTTGCCTACCCGCTCGCACAGGCAGCCCATCCCCGCTAAGCCCCCCGCCCCGATCCCATCCCTGTCACTGCTGCGCCGCCGCTTGGCCCCCCACCCCGATTCCGTCTCTGTTGCTGCTGCGCTGCCCCACTCTAGTTCCGTCCTCGGCGAGTGCCTGCCCCCCCACCACCCCGCCCAGGCGCTCACCCGCCACGGCAGAGCACAGCCAGATATCTGAAACAAGCCCCACTCGCAGGACCCATCCTCCTCCAGACCTTATTAGGGGAGGGAATGTGGCTATGGGCGTGGCGTACTCGACTATGTAGTGGGTTCACTATCTTTGTGGATTTCACAGCTTGTGTGAGGCAGACCAGACCCAACAGCCCGCGAGTAACGGGGCTTAATTGCTCTCCTACAGTGCAATCTAAACTTCCCCTTTCCAAGGCCAGAGAAAATCTGCAAGATTTCTTTATCTGAAGAGAATGGATGGCTTTTGAGCTTAGAACAACACTAAACTTCTTCATTCACTTTTAGTAGCTATGCATTTAATAGTTTATTTTACATTACTTGTCGCAAAAAAAGAATTTTATTTTTAAAAGAAGGTATCTCAGTAGGTTAAAATAGAATTTCTCTTTAAAACAGACGCACTATGTGCACAATTCAGTGCAATACAGAAGCTACTGTTAGTACCAAATGGAAGGCCCTGATTGAATTCAGTAATTACTTATTAAGGATTCAAATTGGTTTGCAATAAACAAAGGTTGTGATTATTTAGCTTGTGTTTTGAAAGCATCTTTACAAGATTATTTATATATATGTGTTAGACCTCAGATTTTTAAAGAAACTTCTGGGGAAAAACAATACTCAAGAAAATGAGTTTCTCTTCTACAATACTTAAGAAAGATATGTTTGAGTAGTTCCTTGATCCATTTTGTGTAGCTGGACTGTGGTTATGAGAGAAAATACACTCTCCACTATCAAGTACAACATAACACTTCTCATACCCAAATACAACAAGTTTTGGAGGTAGCTCTAATGAGATCATTATCATGATTCCTTTCCTTTTCAGTACGATTTCTTTATTGATGCAAGTCACCCCTCTGTACTAGATATAACTGATTCCACTTGTCATCTAAAAATGAGCTTAAATTCTAAAGTTAGTGGAAGCAAATAATTGAGGTTCATGTCCTTGACGTATTCCTACGCAAGACTGCAGGATGAGGGCGTAAAGGAGACATTCAGGAGTCAGCCAAAATGTGAAATGTCCTAATGAACAAAAGATTTTCTGCTTCTCTAGCAACCACTTAGATCTGACCATGGATTTGAATACAGAGAATAATGCCTACAGACCTGCTATCCTCCTGTGCAGTTCAAGCAAGTTGACTGCTTATGAGCTTGAGCCGAGTAGTGGCCTTCTTAAAATATTCAGTGCAGGAAAAGAAGGTAAAATCTTAGATGCCCTGATACTTCATGACAGAAAGATGTTTTTGCTTGAAAGAAAGAACTGGAGGCACTCAGAATCGAAGAGGGCTAGGCTCTGATCCTCCTGCTTGAAAGGTACGTGAACCCTTGTTTTGACTCCCTAGAAGTGCATCCCAAACAGGCATGTCCAATAGAGAACTAGAGAAGGTCAAGCTTGCTGTGTGAGGCATAGATAAGAGAAACCTTTTTCTGTATGATTCTACACTAATATTTTATTTTAACTTTATAGCACATCAGGGTACAGCTGATAAATTGCTGTATTTGAAAGCTATCAATACAAGCTCAAAGTGAACCAATTATGAAGAACTTACAATTAATTTTATTGGATAACAAATGAATTGCATGTTTTGACTTCTCACAAAATGTGCAGCTATGAGATTAAAAACTTGGCAATGTAGAACTAAATATGAAATTCAGGTGATATAGTCAAAGAAAAATGCAACGTGATGCTTATCTGTATTGAGCGGTTTAGATCAAGACCTCATGAGATGCATGTTTGCTTACATAATTTTTCAAGAGCCACTCCCATCCCCAGAATGGCTGTTCCACATTTTCTTGGCGTGATAATGAAGTTGAGCAATTGGTGTCTAGAATGGCAAAGTCAAGATAGATGGCAAAGGTGCAAAAGTCTAACTGTAATTTTACTTCAATCTGTCTATTATGAATGTCTGAATAATCATCTTGGCTAGCACTTCTTTGGTTCGCTCTTCAACGCATAGTTTCAGATTGCCTGATTTAAGGAAATCTTGTAACTCTATTTTTTATACAGAATCTCCACTGGAAATTCAGTTTCATCATTCTAGGCAATAAGAATGAAAGTATGTTCGTGATATTACTATAGCTCTTACTGTGTGTTTCCTAGCATGTACACATCATGATCATATTTACAGTTTTAGTGGGGGGTTTCTTGCAAACCCTGAGGTGATTTACTTGTCTTTCAGTTTTAATTTATTCAAATTAGGTAGGAGACTTTTAACACTTGATGACAGGCTTTGTGTAGTTTTTTGTTTTAAACAATGTTTTCTGAATGATATTTTTGTTATTCCTAATTCTTTTAAGTACTAATAAAAACAGCAAAATGTCCTGATAAACTTACTGTGTTACCATAGTATTGACAGAACAACTTCACCTGCCTAGGGGAGGTGTATTGATGGATATAATGATTTCTCATAAGGGAAGTTTTTCAGAAGATGACGTGGATCATAGATATGCATTCTGGAAATTTCCATCTCTTATCATCCAAGCAGGGAGAATTGTTTGGGTGGTACATCAGTCTTTGTGAAGTTCCTTGCAATATGATAACCTAGGTCAATAGCCCTGGAATCACGTGCCTATTTGAATTGCAAAAAACTTCGTGTCCTTTTGCAATACTTTTGGAAATAAGAGAAGGCTATCTTACAGGATCTACAGAAATATCACTGCAGGCTGCTCTGTTCTCCTACTGCAATTTTATGAAAATTCCCACTGGCTAAGACAGTGCTACAATATAGTAATATTAGATTTTATGCTCTGCTTTATAGCTGAGGTTTTCCAGAATTCTCTGCAGTGAAGAGTAGAGAAGGGATTATGACAGGACAAGATTTATGATGCAGCAATTCCTTCTTAACCTTGTGTTAGTCAAATAAAGCTTACTTAAAAGCAATCACTGGTCTCAATGTTGAAGAGGCCACCTTAAAGCACTTAAAATTATACCACTTCAGCACTTTTCCTTTAACATTTCCTTCCTGCTTGTGATCGCCAAGCTAACTAGGTCTTACTGTAGGTGCCAAACAGCCACAGCTTTTCTCTTTTAACTTTCTTCATTAAAGGACTGCTACCGAGTAAAAGCTGTTCACTTCTAGTTACCCAAATAACTACGTACTACACAGTTCTACTACTAATGCACTAGTTGGTCCAGTTTCACAGCTGACAAAAGCTTCAGCAATGTTCACCAATTCAGTGTGACAAACTTGTATGGCCTGCATCAGGAACAGTGTGGTCAGTCGGTCCAGGGAGGTTGTCCTTCCCCTGTACACGGTGCTGGTCAGACCTCATCTTGAGTACTGTGTCCAGTTCTGGTCTCCCCAGTTTAAGAAGGATGTTGAGCTGCTTGAGAGGGTCCAGAGAAGGGCAACAAGGATGGTGAGGGGACTGGAGGGCAGGCCCTATGGGGAGCGACTACAGGAACTGGGGTTGTTCAGCCTGGAGAAGAGGAGGCTCAGAGGTGACCTCATTGCTGTTTACATCTACCTGGGAGGAGGTTGCTGCCAGGTGGGTGTGAACCTCTTCTTTCAGGCTGACGACACAGGAACGAGAGGGCACGACCTCAATTTATGCCAGGGGAGGTTTAAACTTGATGTTAGGAAGCGGTTTTTCACAGAGAGAGTGATTGCACATTGGAATGGACTGCCCAGGGAGGTGGTGGAGTCGCCGTCCCTGGAGATGTTTAAGAGAAGACTCAACGAGGAGCTTAGTGACATGGTCTAGCTGGGGGGTGTAGGGCTGGATGATCCCGAGTCCCTTTTGGCCCGGAGTGGCCTGCTACACTGTGAAGGAACTAGGTTTGTGTTTACCACTCTGGGATGTGCTTTCGGTCTCTGTACGGGTGTTAGATGGTGAGTTGGACTAGATGATCCTTGTGGGTCCCTTCCAACTCATAATATTCTGTGAATCTGTCAATTATCTGCCTGAAGTACGTGAGCTTTCAAATAGTTACAGCATCTTCCTACTGTGTATAACACAAGACTTCGGTTAGAGCAGTTAAACATAGTGTGATGGAACGTATACTTTGTTTTTAGAACTCACTGAATTTTGTGAATTGGCAATTAAGTGAACAATAATAATTTCAAAACCAAACACGAGTAGATATTGCAGTGGGTTTTTCTTACCTAGTTATTTTGGCAGCAGTACCCATAGTCATAATTGATTTCTGCTGTAGTGACCGGAGGAAAGAACTTCTGCACACTTGTCAGGTGACTAGGGAGGGATAAGAACAGTGGTGTCTTTTTTCAGAATGAGGAGAAAAAAGGAAGACCAGTAGGCTTCAGCTATCTCTATTGAAGTTGTTAACCTTACTATATTTTTAATTATGTATTTAGGGGAGAAATTTCTGAGAGATCAAGCCAAACAACTTTCAAAAAACCCCCAATTTGTACAGGGCAAAGGATGACTGCTAGTACCAGAGCTGCAGACAGAAATGGTCATTCAAGTGTTATTTAGGTTGCTGAAGAAACAGCAGCCGTCTCTACTGTTGATGTAGCATTTACCAATGCAGTGATCTTACCAGGGTGGCCTCAAGTAGTTCAATAGTTCGGGGTTTTTTATCAGCAAGATTTGGAAAGCTTGGCCCATGACGATTGCATCCTACTTCATGTAAGTGCAGGGTGCTGCTAGCTGTGTGCCTGGAATGGCTTTGCAAATCAGTTTTTAAAGTTGTCTTAAGTTAGTGGAGCTCAGTATCATCATCTGGTGGTCCTCAGAGTAACTTCTTGCCCTGTGCCACAACTTAATGGCACCAGGCTTCATTTTGTGGGCAGAGGAAACTAATACTGTCCATTTGAACCACTTAGGTATCTTTTGAGTATTATGTAAAATATCTCCCTACACTACCAGTAGTGCTTTTAGAGTATTCATACATGATGACAGCCTTTTTTTCTACCTAGTACAGGGAGCAATATTTTTTAAAAAAATTGTTTTACAAAATTGATTTAATAATTTTTACTATCTTCCATGATTAGCTGAGGTATTTAGTTTGTTAATGATGTAGTTTCTGTAATGTTCAAAGTATGTAAGTGTAGGAATCCCGACTGAATATCAAACTCAGCTAGGAAGGATTTGGATGGTGACCAGGAAAAACACCCTTGTCTTAGGCTTGGACCCTCTTTATTTAGAGATTCCTGTGCAATGTATTAAAGTACACTTAGTTTTGATGCTGTAGTGCCAGCCTTAGAATTAATTGCATACATTTTTACTGCTTGTGTGACAGCTCCTTAATTTGGTATGTATTTGCCTCAGACTGTGGTGGAGGGTTAGTTTTTCCCTACAGCGAGACAAGTATTACAAAAATAAGGAGTCAAATGTCTATACTATGGGGTAAAATTTATAGTTCTACAAATTTCATTATTAACACCATTTTATTGAACTTCAGTGAAAATGCTGAACAGTATAGATTAAAGAAATTGTGTGGGACCTACTTCTCTCAAAAACCTTAGTTTCTATACAGTTTTAAGATTGCCTCTTGTAGTTCAAAGGCTTTTAAAGCATATTGCAAACACAAAGGAATATAAGCTACAACACATACCCTTGTCGATGGATACTCCACCTGCCAAGGCTTCTAAAACAAGTGACTTGATTTACACAGATGTTGTGTACTTATAATTTCTTGGTTACACTTTCCTTTGCCAGTCAGGCAACAGACCATTTGTGTAAAAATAGAGGTAGGCTGGTTAATGAGACATTTGACTAAAATGTAGCCTGCTGGAATACGTTGTGTCCAAAATGGTGTCAAGAATTACCCTAATAACTTTTCTGGTTAACCAGTATTTAGCAATTCCCAAGAACAGTTTATGTTCCTTGAATCCTTATATGTATCTCATGATGGAGTGAGGGTTTACTCTCTCCTGTATTATCATTCTGCAGGAGCAAAAAGAGGTGAGGAGGGGAGATACACAAATTTCCCACTAAGCCAAATTTTGCTATGTGTGTAGAAGAATGTAAAATTGAGGAAGTTTTTGTTAAAGACTGACAGCTAAGAGAATTCAAAAGGAGATGTTACTACATGGACTTTCTTCCAGCACACTAAGGGCTGATAATTTGCTGGCTAGTCTGTAGGACAACTGCTGACTAGGATATAAAAGAAAATGTAAGAAATTCTGTAGATTCTTAAGTTGTAGTACTGGTTTGGAGACACAGGGAAAGAGACTGAAGTTTTAGGACTCGTGAAGTGTCATGGTTTGGGGGTTTTTTCCCTCTGGCAGCGAGGGGGTTAATAGCTTCTGCCTGGGCCCCGTCGCTGCAGTGGAAACCAAGGTCATGAGCAGAAGGAGATAGAGAGGTCTCCATGAACAATATATTTGAGAAGAGAAAAAAAACTTAGTAACAGAAAGTAGATGGCCGGGTCATGACTTATGTAAGAAGCTGAAAGCCATGAAGGCCCCCTGCCCAGGCCGACCAGAGAAGGGGTAGAAATGTTCTTCCAGGCGTCTCGCTGCTGCTCGTAGAATGGACCATAGTGAAAGCAGACTGTCTACTTGCAAACCTATGGAATAGAGAGAGAGAAACAACGATGCAGAATCTGCCTGAGGCCACGACTGAAGATGGAGAATCATGCTGCAAAAGCTGCAGATGTTTTTTGGGAGCTCAGAAACACTTGGCTGCCGGAGCTGAGCTTGGCAGAGATCCTTTGGACAGACGTTTTGTGACAGAATTGCATGGTGGTAGGATCTGATCTATCTACTTTGGGATGGGCTCCTAATGAAGTAGCAAAGTAGCGCTTAAAACACTGCATTCTGTGCTGTGACTCCCAGAAAACAGAGAATGGAAGAGCTGTTGTCCCTGGGTCGAGATCTCACTTGGGAAAGGGTCATGAGAGACTTTTCCTCTCGTGAGAGAGAGAGAGAAGTTTATGGAAGGGCAGGGAGATGGTTCCTACCCCAAATCTGCTCAGACATACCAACTTGCCTGGCTAATCCCCTACCCTGTTCCCCCTTTGTGTCCTGGTTGAAAAAGGGAATATGAGATCTGTTGTAAGAGAAGGAGGGGTGGGGGGAAAAGGTTGCCTTTAAAATGATGCTTCTTACATTAAGCTCTGATCTTGTTAGTTAATAAATAAATCCTTTATATTCTTCACTTGTAGTTTGCCTTGCTTTTGCCTGTGACAAGTTTTATTTTCCAGTATTTCCTCCGGGAGAGGGTGTGGGTGAATCTCTGGCATCCAGCCAGGGTCAAACCACACCATGAAGTTATAGCAAAAATGGGCAGGTGGAGCACAATGAAATTACTAGGTCTAACAGTCATTCTTTAAGATCTCTGAGGAAATTTCAAAATAAAATAGTTGCGTTTCTGACAGTAGTGTGAAATGTTTCAGTTTTGTAGTGCTAGAAGGTAAGACTAAAAACCTATGCTAAATGCTAAAACCCATTGTCTGGGAACATTGAGAACTAGAAAGAGGTCAATATGTTATCTCTACCAGACGCATTAATAGAAAATGTAATATAATAAACTTTCTGTAATGTGAAGTCTTGTTTTATAGATTTCTTGTAGTTTTTTGTAAGAGTCAGTAAAGCTGATTAAGTCAGTAGTTGATTTGTCTTGAACTGACCAAAGGAGACAGAAAATTGGGAAAAATCCTTTTCCTAGGGATGCAAAGTATTCAGGGCAATAAGGAGGAGCGGGGGGAGGTGAAATGAGAAATTTAGTAATTATACAGTAAAATGTCAGAATATATAGTAAAAATAAAATGATGCAACTGAAAAAAGTAGTACCATGTTATACAAAATGAGAGGGTTTGAGCAGGCTATTAACACTGAGCAATAAGACCACACAGTTCCATGATAGCATCAACTTGTTGCTAGGCAGCAGATCAAAAAGCTAATGAAATACTAGGAATTATTAGGAAAGGAATAGAGAAGAAAACAGGACATAATTATGGCAATGCATAAATTACATGGCTTACCCACAAGTTGAGTATCATGTGCGGCTCTTCTCCAGGCATCTCAAAATAGTTACATTAAAGCTAGAAAAGGTTCAGGAGAGAGCAGTGTTGGTGATGGAGTTGGTTATCTATAAGGGCCAATTAACTAAACTGGATTGCTTCAAGAAAAAAATTTCTAAAAGTAGTAAATCACTGGAAGTACAGAGAAGCCAGACAGGGATGGAAAAGTAAGATGAATTAGGGGTTGTTAATTGAACCCAGCAAAACCAGATTAAAAACAAACTAGAGGAAGCACTCCTTCATGCAATGGATTGTAACAACCCTCAGGGTGCATCAAATTCATGGTACCTGGGGCAGTCTGAATGCATGGTTGGAAAAGAGGTACACTGCTTGTTGATGTACAGACAGATTGGTACACAGCAAACCACAACTGATTATTAGAAAGGCAGAGGAAATTATTGTTTATGCTTGAACTCTTTCTTTTGTTTGTTGAGGTAGACAACTTGTGGTCACTCAGAGAGTTAAAATACAGGACTGCTGAAAAGATAAACTGACTGTCCCTGTCCTCCAATGTAAAAATAATCTATGATGGAAATCAGTGTCATGGTATTTCAGATAAATCTTAAAGCTTACCCAATGCATTCATTCTTAAATTCTCTGATTTTTTTCATAACCGGGACAAAGCAAGTTTGCAGATGATACTAAGCTGGGGGCAAATGTTGAACTGCCGGAGGGTAGGAAGGCCCTCCAGAGGGACCTTGACAGGCTGGAGAGATGGGCAGGCTCCAACAGTATGAGGTTTAACAAGACTAAGTGCCGGGTTCTTCACTTCGGACATAACAACCCCATGCACCGCTATCGGCTGGGGGAGGAGTGGCTCGAGACTAGTGAAGTGGAGAGAGACTTAGGTGTACTGATCGATAGGAAACTCAATATGAGCCAGCAGTGTNCTGGGCCCCTTCCGGCTCGGAGTGGCCTGCTAGACTGTGAGGGATCTAGGTTGGTGTTGTGCTCTGGGATGTGCTCTCGGTCTCTGTACGAGTGTAGGTGGTGAGTTGGACTAGATGATCCTTGTGGGTCCCTTCCAATTCATAATATTCTGTGATTCTGTGAAACAGAATTTTGCAAGTCTCTGGGGCTCGTAAATTTTCAGAAGTGATTTTAGTATCAAAACCTAGCATCATAAGCCTAGAAAAATGTCCCATGCAAACGTCTCAAAAATATTCTATCTAAGCACAAGCATGTCCTTGGCTATAGAGTTTTCTTTCCTTTGCAAGAAAGATTATTTTTCATTGGAAGTAAAGGGATTTAAAATCTCTCTGTCAGGAACAAAATGAGATTTCTCAGTTACACTGTTTTATTGATACATGTATATGAATCATAAGACTGTTAATTGGAAAACTTGTTCTTTGGATGCTGGTTCTGAATTGTCAGTTTGACAATTATGATTCCATAGCACTAATATTCAAAAGACTTCTGTAAACGGTGTTCTATAAAAGCAAAGCTGACTTTGTTTCTATATATAGGAAGTCATTTGGAAGAATTTCCTACTCTCCTTCACTGTGCAGCCAGATTTGGATTAAAGAACCTCACAGTGTTTCTACTCAATTGTCCTGAGGCCACACAAGCTTGCAAAATAACCAATAAATATGGAGACGATCCAGAAAGTATCGCGAAGAAGCATGGGCACAAGGAACTAAGAAAATTAATCAAAGAATTATCAGTAAGTCCATATGCTTTCTCATATGTGGTCTACAAGGAGGGGGCTATGATGTTGTACTACTGAGATCTTGTAGTATCACCCCTTGTGAAGGCTTGTATGTTGCAGTCCATCTGTCTGAAAATATCATACTCTTGTGTCAGAAAGAGGGGTCAAAATGGGGTACAACCACTTTCTTTGTGTACTGTCATGATGGACGTCAGTGTTTTGGTACTGCTTGAATTTTAGGGAATTTAATGCAAATTTATGAATTCAATGGAAAGGAGAACAGTGAGTCAGAAGTACCTCATGTGGCCTAGCTAAATTGGTGCTTTCAGCACCCAAACTGGTTATGTTGTACATAGTCCAGACCAACTGTCCAGAGCAGGAGACTTTTAAAGAAAGTCACTTTAAAAGTGTGACTTATGAACTCTTTTAGAATTCTCACTCTTCAGCATTCGAATGAGTTATTGCTCTGGCTTGGCTGTCCATGCCACTGTGAAGGAAGGCTGAATTTTATAACCCTTTGTTAGATGGAGTAAATCTTTCTTTATACTGGACGTGCAGAAGTGGTTTTGGGTAATAGTTGCCCTTCCACAAGAAAGGTAATAATAAAACAGGAATCTGTGCATAGTTCTACCATGAAAATTATTGCCAATAAAACCTAACAGAATTGCAGTACGAAAAGCAATGTATTATAGTAACATTTAAGAGCTTTAACCTATTTTAAGACTTTATTGTGCTAACTGTAATAATTCTATTTTTTTTTTTAATACTGCAGTTGAGATCAAATTTAACTAAGTTTAGGCTAGATATTAGGAAAAGATTTTTTTGCTGAAAGAGTGATCCGGATGTGGAATGGGTTGCCCACAGAGGTGGTTGAGTCACCAACCCTGGATGTGTTCAAGGGGAGGCTAGATGAGGTACTGAGTGATATGATCTAGATGTAGAGGATAGGTTAGTTGGATTATAGGTTGGACTAGATGATCTTCAAGGTCCTTTCCAGCCTTTTCTATACTGTGATACTGTAAAGAAAATGGGATCCTCTTTATTATGCAGCATAAAGCAGTCTACAAAACCATGCTGTCTTCCTGGATCAACATGGTACTCATTTCACATTTAACAGTTTCTAACTGCCACAGTTTTTTCACTGTCATTCCTACACTGGTCAGAAACCTCCTGCCAGTAGCAGTCTGATTTGTAAGGCCAGGTCTTTCAGTTCTTTGAGTTTATCCATTTGCTTTGAAGAGAATGGGATGGGATTCCCCAGCATCCCTACCCTGTGTATAGGTGCCATCTTTGTATGGTCAGATACTCCTGGTATGTGCTGTGTGTAGCAGATTGGTAAGAACAAGCAGAATATGATATCTAACTCGTGGTGAAATAGCTTAATTTCTTTCTAAGATGGTCATACAAATTAAAGAGTTGAACATATTTAATGATAATTATTAATTCCATAGAACATTAAATTTTTTAGACTAGTGTTGTAGAAACTCACCTCCCTGCATTTTTCATGTGCTTTTGTTGTGCATTCCACTTGGACCTAGAAGCTTCAGAAATTGCTTAATGTCATTTCTATCCTTTTTATTCTAACACACTCATGATATATTTTGGGGCATCTGGAAGTGGAGACGTAAGTACACATGGTACAGACAGACTACAGCTGATACACAGCGAGAGAGTGCATTGCACTTTTGTAATACTTTTACAGTTTGAAACACTTTGCTAGTGTTGGAAGGCAGTGTTTGTGAGCGTGATGTATTTCTCTCTAAAAAGTGTGTAAAGTGTTTGCATACCTCTGGTTATCTTTTCTTTATTAGTGAGATTATTCATTGTCCTAATAAAGCCTCAGTATAAGTTTGTGAATCTAAAACAGGGTTTAAAATGGCAATTGACTTATATAATGTGATTTTTTATTAAAACACTTCCTTCATGGTATGTATTAGCTGTTGTTCATATGCAAAAAAATTAATAATTGTTGTCTGCTTTCTCAAGTGTGAACACTTATACCAGTACTGAAGTTAAAGCAACTCTATGACCATCGTAAAACTGTGTGGCCTGCCTAGGATGTGCAGTTGTGCCACACAATTTTCAGTTGATTCAAATGGTGTGGCTAACTAATGCAACACGAGTAAAAATGTGAGCATACCTCAAGTCTGCCAAATGCGTAATATGATATTATAGAAATGTTAGCTCCAACTGCTAGAAGAAAAATGGCTTATTTGTGTCTCCTGTAATAGTGCACTTAAGCACAAAAACACTTACTGTACTTCTGTAATTGATGGGAATGTGGAAGAGAAATATTTGCATGGCTCTGAGCCAAGCAGAATTTAGTTTATCCGTGTTCCTGGAACTTCCCATTACAGCTGTAGTATTGAAATTGCTTATTATTACAATAGAAGTACTTTTGTGCTTGGCATTCTTCTCACTGTTTTAAAAGTGCTACCTGCCATTCCTTTAAGGAATAGCCCCAAAATACACACGTCTACCTTAAAGAGCAGTAGGATTCAAGAAATAAGAATGCATTAAAGCGTATGTTAGACTTGTCCAAAATTCTCAAAAGTGTCCTTCATTTGCTGGAGAAAGTAGAAAAAACAAAAAGGAAGTGTCTTTTTGTGCTGGGGAATCCTTAGGGGATTAAGAATTTCCTAAAATTATTAGAGAGAGAGCATCAAAAGATGAAATGACAACACCTCAGCTACTGTTTCTACCTCCAAGGCCAGGACTTCGCTGTGCAGCCCTTTTGGGTGCCTGGTGAGCACATGCACATTCAGGGCTTTTAGCTGACACAGCTTTGCTGTTAAGGCCCTTCAGCTCCCACGTCCAGCCGGCTTAGTGAAAAGGTGCTCAGGGCTCTGCTGGCAAAAGTGAGCTGTAGGTGGTGACGACTTGCATACTGGGTCATTTATATGGCACAAGTTCCCTGTGATTTTTTTAAAGGGAAAACCTTTCTGAAATTGGACACTGACCGTGTGGATGTGAGGAGTGTTACAGCAGCAGAAGACAGAGCTGAAGTGCCTGGTGGGTATGCCAGGAGCTGATCTCCTGATTTGTGTCAAAGCAAAGCCCAAGGGAAGGATCAGGTATTGCATGCATGTATGAGTGGGGAGAGAAGAGATTTGTTCCTCATTTAGTTCCAGTGTTATACGCAGGGTCAGTAGATGCTAGAATACTCTTTAAGAACCTGTATAAATTTGTGCTTCCATGAGTGGTAGTGTCTGTCTTCTCTGTCACAAATCTTGCATTTCAAACATTCCTTGAAAATGTTTCTTTGTGGTAAAGGAATACTGCAGTACTGGAACAATTTGTGTTAAAGTACAAAATTGGTGAAACTGTCCCTAAAAGGGTCTTTAATAGGGATAATAATGAAACTCAGTTTCAAATGTGCAGCAATTTATTAAGCAAATTGTATTTTTCTTGCATTTTAGCACAAAACCACCTAAATGGACATTCATTTCCAATTTCTACGTATTTCATTATAGTTCAGATGAAATAATTCCATGTTCTGTAGCACAAAGGAAGGATATCACTTAACATTCTGCGATAACATCCTGAATTGTTAGTATCTTGATTTTATTCCTCTGTAGAACCAAGTATTTGAATATTTTTCACAATTGCTTTTAGGTTGAATTGCTTGAAGCAAGTGTGTCAATTTAAAATTAGGAAGAGACTTTCAGTAAGAATACTGGCAGGAATCATTGTCTCAGTGTATCTGAACAGGGAAAACAATAAACCTTTTGAGGCTCAGTTGATGCAGCTGATGGCTCAAACACCAGTAAGAAATGCTTTCCATTGGCCACAGGCTCTAAACATATCTCCAGTCACCTGTTACAATACCCATGACGGATAGTGCTGCAGTAGTTTTCTGGGACATTGGAACCCTATTTCGGATGTTTGCCTTTTGCATAGGCTCTCTCCCTGAAAGCTGCTTTGAGAACTAGTTTGTTGGTTTTGCTGCCAGCTATCATTTTCTAAGCCTACAGAAAAGTTTTACCTCCTTATTAGAAAGAAATCACCTAAATTAAGTTCTTATCCAGCACACAAAGAAGACTAAAAAACAGAGAAGATTTCTAAGCATTACATAATGAGGGAGTATGTTTAATATGTGACGTAACCACTTAAAACTGGATGTCACACTGGTAGCCAGTTCAGGCATTTCTGCTTTGACATGAACATAAGTCTTTGTTCCAGCACTTGGTGTTGCTAATTTCTCCCTTCTTTTACTAAGAACTGTGTTGCTGAATGTGCCAGTCAGGAAGATTACTGTGTACCACTGTAGTATACATCAGAGGTTCTATGAAAAACACTATTTAGGAAGTGTTTCATTTGTTGGTTAATGCACATACTTCTGATTGTTGGCTTTGGCCTTTAAAGCGTATTACTAGAGGTGACATAAATATTATTTAAATATTAAAATTGATTGTCTTTTCATGTTGCCACCACGTAGTCGAGACAGCACAATTTAATTTGTATTTTTAAAATACCTTCTGACATTTCGGAAATGGTTGGCTGAAATTTTAAGCAGAATATGCAGTTCAATTGAACTTTTTTTAACCTGCCCAAGATCTGTCGCCAGGCCTGTGACAATCTGTAGCAGAACAGTAGAATGAGAGAAGAATCTCATCTGCCATTAGCAAAACTGTTTAGATGTCTTGTTTGATGTAATTTTCTCTCTGCCTGCTTCAGGCATCCCTCAGGCAGCTATTGAAAATATAATAGGTATTTAATTCAGTACTTTTTAGTGAAGTTCCTTTAGAATTGCATAGATTAAGATACTGCCCTGGATGACTTTTTAGAACAAGCTTGTTTTCTTTCCAGAAGGAAGAGTTACATCAATTCTTTCTAACTCTTTTGGAGTACATCTTGCAAAGTCTAGATCCATAGTTACGGAGTTCACTGTGGTTAGCAGCTCCCTCAGCAGCAGAGAGAAACACAATCTTACAGGTGGTCATAATTTTCACTTGGAGTCTGTTTTATGGAAGACTTATGTTTTAGATAGTGGGGAAGAGGGAAAATAAATTTCTCTTTCTGAAATGCTGAGCTGTATTGTTATAAATCTTAGCAAACTTAAAGGATGGGCAGACATGTAGGTTGACATGTAATTCATCATCGTATACATCTCCCTTCTCATCTCTTACTTTGAAGTGCATGGTTGAACCTGAATACAAGATTTCTTGAAGTAGCTTCAACTTGATGAAATAGAAAGGAATCTACAAAAACAGTATATTGTGGAAATTGAGGGTTTGTGTCAGTTACTTTATGTGAAAAGAATCTTACTTGGCTTTGTAGCTACTCTTGCCAAATGACAGTAAATCTTTAGACAGCAGGAATCCCTTCAAAAAGAGTTCTCATAATTTGCTAGGGAGTTCTAGAAGCTCATCCAGAATCAGTGTTTTCTGAATATGGAAATATTATTCCATTTATGTTTAGATTTATGATTCTATAAAAGGCTATATGATGTGGCAGAGCTCCTCAGAAAGAAACAGTTATATTTTTCCATCTGGCTGCAACATCTTCCTGAGCTATTAATTTTCTGCTTGGGAAGAACCACATGTAGTAAGATGAAATTGATATACGGTCGGGTTGCCTATACCGTGGACCTGCGGTCTTATTTGGGATCTTCATAGCCCGACTTCCACGTTGAATGGTGATTGCTGCCGCCTGTGCCACCACTGCCGCCCAGGCCACCGCCGTGGCCACGTCACACATGCGCAATTGTGAAACGGGCCTCCTACATCGCTAAAAAATCATGCCGCTAAGATCTGAAACCGCAATATGGGGTGGTGCGACGTGCAAGAGGGCAGACTTTATATTAAAGCATCTCAAAGTAAATTAATCTGATTGCTGTCAATATTTGTTTAATTAATTTATATGCTATTTTAGTATTGCATTGGCCCATAGCTCATTGCTTTCAAGTAACTGCTAGAATATGTGAAAGAGAAGAGGGTTAATCTGGTCTAATACACCAGTGAGTCCTTGGTGAAGCCTGCTGCGATTTTAATCTTGACGCAACATTTTGGTGTTCAGAAATGTTAATGACCTGCATTCTTTGGTAAGCCAGAAGTTATTTGGCTGAAATTAATGAGTGAATGATTGTATTCTTTGGTGCTTTTTAGTGTCTGAATATTCAGAAATCAAATTCTTAAGCTTAATGGAAATGGAGGAATTGAAGCTAAGACCTGTGACATTTTTCTAGCTGATACGCAAATGTTATGCCGTAATTTCCATCAGGCATTTGTTCACTGTGTTCTCTTTCTTATCCAAAATTGCTTATGGAGAGGCATCCCATTATCGGTGCTTGGTATTTTATGTTTAAGACTTGATTTGAGGAGTTTATTATTTTTATTTTTACTGGGTGACAAGCTTTCCCTCTTTCCTTTTTCATGTGTTCTTAGGGAGACGTGCTCCCTGTTATAATAACTTGCTAGTGTATACTGCCTTTTGAAGTCAGGCAATTTATGTTTAGGGAAGAGAGAAAGTACAGACTGAGCATGAAAAACTTCAGCTGTAAGGAGAAAAAGCTAAATTTTTCATTTTGCAAAAAATCATTCATTACATTAGACACATTTTTCAAGTTCTTGTGTATACTTTTATTCAGGCTAGAACCTTACACCTTAACTGTGATTAAACATACTGTCGATAACTATGCAATTGAGTGCAACCTTCTTGCGTGAAGAATGATAAATGGAACTGCAGATTTGGAAACTTTACTTTTGTATAAGATGCCTATTGAAATTTGAGTTAATTTAGAATGAATGAAAATGAATTTTCACAAGAATTGTCTGGTATTTTGCCTCATCTTTTGATATTTTGTAACTGTAAGCAATGGCACAGCGCAAGTCATTCATTTGCAATTCACCATTTCTAAAAGCTTTTACAATCTTTAAGGGAAACTTGAATACTAATGGAACTTCAGACCAAATGCTTGTGAATTAGAAGCATGGAAAATGCAAAAGCATTCTGCAATACCTCTGTTCTTAAATGTATTTAGGACTGTAAAAGCTAAAATATGGATTTCCACAGATCATTGACTGTTTTTTAGCAGGGCAGTGTCATTGAAGACACTTAGCTACGGGTCTGTTTGGGAAAGTGGAATATGGAGTGTCCATTTTTTCAGAAGTACCGTGTAGGCTGAAAAGAATCATCTTTCATTCACCTGTGTTATTAAGCTCTGAATTTCATAGAACATTTGAAAACACTTGGTTAAGCTGTTTATGTTAATGAAAAATGCAAATGGAATCCTTTGTAGAAGTGAGAGAAAATGTGACCATGTTGTTGCAGAAATCAAGGACATGCCTATGTCAAGTCTGGTCTCTACATCTATAAAGAAGTGTGGAAATCAGTAAGTTGAAGCAAATAAAGATTCTGCACTAGCTTGAGAAGGTGTTAGAAGATAACTGGTAAAGATATGCAGAATAATGACTGTTTTCAAAGTAAATAAGTTGCTTCTTAACCTCTCTTATGGTAAGTGAGCACACAAATTGGGCATGAAATGCTGTTGTGTAAAAGGTGTAATTTTTCTTTTCACCTTTTTAAGAAACTGATTAAGCTAGAAGCATAGGAGGGATTCAAAAGGCTTGTGTGGATGTTGAGAACTTTTAGTCATTATGTAGTGTGTTGTTTTCATCACGAGGTCACAAATCCTCTGTTAAAGTTACAAACCAATTGCATAAGGTTAAGGAAGAAATTTTCCCAGAGAGAATACCCCACAGTGATCCATTACATAACACAATTGCTCCTTGAACCTTTCCATCGACTATCATGCAATGGGTGTTCTATTAGGTGCAGAGGTTGCATTTTTAGTTCTTGTTCCTCAAATACAGGTATCTCAGAAGCCCTTACAATGCTTAGGAAAAAGTGAAATTATCTAAAATGGTCTCCTAGCTTCAGGTTTCGCAGATTCACCGAATATTATGAGTTGGAAGTGACCCACAAGGTTCATCTAGTCCAACTCACCGTTTAGTACAGAAATAATGATTCCAAAGGCATTCCAATGCAAATTCTATAGGCAAGTTTGGGGTCTTGCTTCTGTCATTTGAAGGTACATGTATAGCTGTCAAAAAGCAAATTATATAGCAGTTTATATAGAATATGTTGTCAGCATGACTTATCTGGAGTATGCCATTTGGCTGCCCCCCAGTGATCTGGAAGGAATCAAAAATCTGTCATATTGTACAAGTTGTTGAGCACAAAGAAAGACAGTGTATCCACAGCACCATTCTGTAGCCCCTCGGAAGGTAAAAACAGAATTAATAAAAAAATAAATAAAAAAGGACTACACAGATTCAAATGGTAATAGAGTTTTTTCAGCTTCATGGGGGGAAATTAAGGAAAAGTAGGAGAGGAAAGGAAGTGTTATTGTGGTAAATATAATCTGTGAGCCAAAACCAGCTACATTTTGAGTGGCATTGTGAGGTCTGAAGAGAGTTTTTTTATCTCAGAGCTCTGGGAAAAACTAGGTACAGAAGCAAGAATTAATGAGAGAAGTTAGGTAAGAGGCTTGCTATGTCCTTAGCAATCTGAAGTTTCAGAGCTCTGCACAGATCTAATAGTGACTTACCAGACTTTGCTACAGCTGTAATTTATTGCTTAATTAGAAAAATTGTCTTTGGGCTCTACATCAATAGAATGACCATTAGGGAAAGACATTTCTCAAAGCTACCAAGCCCATTATAAGGAAACTACTTAAGAAAATCCATAGTGTTAGTTCTGTTTAACACAGCCCTGCAAGGTCTCAATTTATAATTCTGTCTGAGGACCCTGTACAAAAGGCACACTTTATTTTCCACTGATTCTTCCTGCCTCATATATTGTGTTACAATAAATGATTCAGTATTGTATTTCATTGGCAGATTTGTAGAGTATCTATTTCATTTCCATTTCTTATGTTTGATGAGAGTTTAAAAAAGGGGTTCCAAGTTCCCACACTCTACCCAACTCACATGAGCATGCAGTGACTGATATACAGATGTTTGCTTTCATAAAAAAAATTCCAATTCAACTGTTAATAGATTGCTTTATAATAAATGTTTAATAACCATCGCAATCACAATAATTGAAATTGTATGCTGTGTCTGTAACGGACATGGGCAGACTTCCTCAACTCCATGAGTTATACGCCAGAATCCTCATGTGGTTGGCAACAGCAGTGCATATGTCAGAAGTTTGGGAGTTCTCCTCAGGCAGTTGTTGTTTAAGGTTCTCTAGAGTTCCTGCCATGAGTATGAAGCATATAACTGGCTTTGATGATGCCAGTCTTCTGAGACATATTGGCTTGGTTTTACTTCCTGCTGATATTTCAGTTTATTTTACTGCTCCTGTATAGTCTTGGGAGNAGTCTCTGTACGGGCATTAGATGGTGAGTTGGACTAGATGATCCTTGTGGGTCCCTTCCAACTCATAGTATTCTGTGGTTCTGTGACCTGGGAGCCATCATTGAAATATTAGGTGGTGGAGTCGCCATCCCTGGAGGTGTTTAAGAGAAGACTGGACGAGGAGCTTAGTGACATGGTCTAGCTGTGGGGTGTAGGGCTGGATGACCCTGGGCCCCTTCCGGCTCAGAGTGGCCTGCTAGACTGTGAGGGATCTAGGTTGGTGTTATGCTCTGGGATGTGCTCTTGGTCTCTGTATGGGTGTTAGATGGTGAGTTGGACTAGATGATCCTTGTGGGTCCCTTCCAACTCATAATATTCTGTGATTCTGTGATTAGAGAACTGTTTAGGACCTGGAGTTGTCCACCTGTAGCCTTCTGAATTCCAACTGAGTTCATCTGCTGTTAACAAATACCACTTCCTGAGACCCCCAAGTAAAAAAGTAGGCAGAGAAGGCTCCAGTCATATGGAAGACACTAGCAAGTTCCCTTTGGGTTATTGAGGAAAATATGGAAATCAGCATCTCTACCAGGTATCGAAGTAATATAGTAAGTGTGATTCCTAATTGGATTATTCAATCAAACCTTCAAAGATCATTTTTAGTAAGATGTATTTTTTTTAAATGCTGTCAGTTGATAGCTTGTACTGTCTTACATAAACGTGTCAAAGGATTGAACAAAAGTTTCCATGGAGACTTTATATGACTCCAAAGTGCCTTCCAAATTAATTAAAATCTTGTGAGGAAAAGAGGTTTAAAGGTGAAAAAAATCTAGTACTGGTATATGGATCTGAGGTCAGTTCTGGCCGGTGTGTCCTAGGGACACCTGTCATCATTGACAACACAATCGATGAAGTTTTAACTGTAAAAACTAGTGATTTCTGTAGAATTCTTCCTTCCTGTCTTCATAACAGTTAAACAAGACAGACCTAGCTACAAACCTGAGTTAATCATGCACATACTGAACAAGAAAAAAACCTGCTTTTGAAGAATCCAAAATAATTTCAGAATTTTGAAAGCAATCGTTATTTGAGCTCATTAGTAAGACCAGTTCTCATAATTTTTTCTAGATTACTAATTAAAGAATAGGGGGGTTATTATTAATTTCTTTTGTGCATATTAGATGCACTCATTTAATGCAGAGAGAGAGAATATTTTTCTTACTTGTTTTCTAGTAAATAAAATCACAAAGAAGCAAGTTTGCCTATACTGTACGTTGGGAATCCTCATTAAATATGATGTAAGTGTTTAGAGCTTGGGCACTTGGTGGAGCAAGTTTCTATCAAACCCTTTCAATCGTTACTGAACAACAAATAATGCACAGTTGCAGGAGACAAATGCAGCACATGGTTGAGGCAGAGCGAAACTAGGAGGAGCAGTTAAAGGATTTATTGGAGTTGAAAATCTCTAGGAAGGTGGTAGATAACTGGGTAAGGTTTTCAGAGAAAATCATTCTGTATCTGCAAGCAGTAGATGCCAGCAAAAATAGTAGATGTTAGGGAGTGCATGAGCAAAGGTTTTAACCTTGGAAAAATGCAGAGCTAGTAGGCTACTGTTGAAAAAAACATCCATTTCACAGAGCAAAAATAACATACCCAGGGCACAAATGAAAAACCATACCTTCATAAGAGATGATAGGTAGAACTACCTACCACAGTAGAGAAGGGAAAAGTGAAGAGATTTGGAACAGAACATGAAAAGATTTTCACGTACTTTGATTTTAGAATTTGTTCTTAGGTAATTATTTCTAATCTGGCTTTTCCACCTGCAACTTAAGATCACCATGAGTGAAAATATACTTTGGACAAGGTATGACGATGTAAGTAGAGATGGAGATGCTAAAAATGATCACTAGTGTGTGGAGTTTGGAGATGTGACTGTGAACATAAGACTAAGTCATACTGTGTGGTTCATGAGACATACATAACGTGGCAACTAGCAAAACTATATGGTTGAAAAATGTGAGTGCTGCTATTCATTATTGTCATTCTTAAAAGGCTAGTGGAAAATGGTATTAAGAAGTAGCTGTATGTTAACAGGCTGCAGAAATATATTCATTTCTGTATTAAATCGTATAAGTAGGCAGAAATGCCTTACTGTGAGGGTGATGAGGCACTGGACCAGGCTGCTCAGAGAAGTTCTGGCTCCCTCACCCTTGGGAGTGTTGAAGACCAGGCTGGATGGGGCTATGAACAAGCTGGTCTAATGAAAGGTTTCCATGCCCATGGCAAGGCAGTTGAAAGTAAAGGATTTTGGGGGCTCCTTTCAACCCAAACTATTCCATTATTCTATGATTTACAAGGAATCACATGGAGTATTTCAATGCTACTGGTTTGTTTAGTTAATAAATTGATTGCAAGAATTTTAATTGCCAAGAGCTCTAGCTTCGTGATGCTTGTTTCAAACATTTTCCCTGATATTTTGTGAGACTTGTATCAACATAGCTTTGATGAGTTTGTGAGTCATTTTTTATATTCAGAATTGTAATTTGACCTTTCTTTTAGCTTTTTCTAGTTAGATATTTCCATTTCTAATACCTAGTAGTTGGGAAATTTTATTGTGTTCATTATACTTCTGTTAACATTGAAATGTTAATTGAGTGCTCCGAGTTTGTTTAGGTAATAGCTCTAGATTAATTCACAGATTTTTCTGATTGGACAAAGTTTTGTGTTAGATGGGTGCACAAACTATTTTAATGGTCTTATAAGTGTTAGTGCTTCTATTGGTACTACACCAAGCTCATAACATGACAGTATATAGGATAGGAATGTGGTTTAGAACTGCTCCTGAGTGATTTGGAGAGTACATGCTTCCATGGTTACTGATGTCTTCTGTCCACTGAGAGGAAATGTATATGAGCATTCCTATGTCTAAATTGGTGTCGATAGTGTGATTTAACTAAGTCATTCTAGTCTTGGCTCATAACACTTGCAATTCTGTATTTTTAGCAAAACATTTTGAAATTTTAAAGAGTTTCTTCATTTTATCCTTCCACTGTTGCTGTAGGTGTAATATTCACGTATTAGTGTAGCTTGTATGTAAAACTACTTGGTGATTTTTCCTAGAGCTCAAACATGTGAAACTGTGTGTGAATTAATGCAACAGAACTTACACATTAGAATCTGATATTATGAATAACAACTGTAATTATCTCACATTACAAAAATCTGCCAGTATTTGCCATCCTGCACATCAATGGTTAATTGTTGAACAGTATATTAAATTTTTGTCCCAGCTCCCACATTTTAAGCATTGCATGCTCAGCGTATATTTTTTCAAGATGAAAGCTTGAACTATATTTACTAAATACACATATTTTTACACAGACACTCTGTATCGCATTACACATTTTTACATGATGTGTAAAAATGGTTAAAGATCTAACTTCAGAAATCCCAACAAAATCGTTGTATCTGACTAAGATTATATTCCATGTCTGCATGAAAAAGAAGGATGAAGACAAATTATTTGAGTCATAAAATTTACATGTGTTATTCCACATTTCATTTGTCTGTAGCTACTGAGAGGAGCAAATGTCAGAGCTGTGCCCATGAAGCTATTAATTGACAAGAAGTAGACCTACAGAATCTCAGCCTTCCTGGTGTTTACAAGCTTCTGAGTCTAGATCTGGCTTTCTGTTACTCCCATCTCAGCTAATCTCTGAAGCAGGGCAGAACCATGAGGATGTAACATACCTGACCCAATAAAATGTCAGATTCCATTTGTGATTTTAATTTACTTGTAATTATAATCGCAATTTTTATATACTGCTAATTAGGGGTGAGATGTAATTTCATTATAATTTTTTTCCACTAGGATTGTGGCTATTTTAACATGAAAAATAAGAAACTTATTCTGCCCAAGAAAACCAATACCAATGCTACTGAAAACAGTAGTAGTGGCATGCAGCTTTTGAGTAGTGTTTGCAGGAATACAAAATTCTGTATCTCTTTTGTGATGGTGAATCCTTTCCCTTGTTCAGTGTGTACATGATGATTAGGTATTACAGCTAAGTGAGGTTGGTTAGTCTGAGATAAAACAGGTCTAATTGTTGTTCCTGGAGAAGCTTTATATTTCTGGATCACACAGTATTTTGTTGAGAACCCAATTATGTGGAAAAACTAATATTTGTCCTCAAACTGACTTTTGAAGATACTAATCTTATTTTTTGTCAGTTTTTTTTTATTTCCATCTTTTTATTATGACTTTATCTACATGCACAGGAAGCTGGTAAAAAAATGTAAATGTGTCAGGCATCTTTAAAACATGCTCTGTCTCGGCTTAGCCTTGCACTGTGCTTTGCACTCTGGCTCTTGCAGACGTAATCAGGCTTTGAGATTACTAAGCAAATGGAGTATTAGGCCTTTGAAACATCATGGGTTCAATAGATGCCACTAGGACTTTGGAAAGAGAAAATGCCCTTCAGTCCTTCTTCAGGAAAAGCTTCCTTTGTTGACTTTTTTGTACAGAAAGGGCTGGAGTAAGCAAAGGAATGAAATCGAAGCAAAGGACTCTCTCGGTCAGAGTCTGACATGAATCCATCATCAGCAAGTTTGNCAGGCTGATGACACCAGAACTAGAGGGCACGGCCTTAAGCTATGCCAGGGGAGGTTTAAACTTAATGTTAGGAAGCGGTTTTTCACAGAGAGAGTGATTGCACATTGGAATGGACTGCCCAGGGAGGTGGTGGAGTCACCATCCCTGGAGGTGTTTAAGAGAAGACTCGATGAGGAGCTTAGTGACGTGGTCTAGCTGTGGGATGTAGGGTCTTTCTGGCTCGAAGTGGCCTGTTAGACTGTGAGGGAACTAGGTTTGTGTTTACCGCTCTGGGATGTGCGTTCGGTCTCTGTACAGGTGTTAGATGGTGAGTTGGACTAGATGATCCTTGTGGGTCCCTTCCAACTCATAGTATTCTGTGTGAATCTGTGTGTGTATTATTTGCAAAGCAGTGACAGAAGGTAGGCAAGACACTATTCTATGGGCTAAGCACAGATCCACAGGAGGAGGAGAAATCAGTGCAGAGATCTCATTGATTTCTACAATATCAAGCAGTCCTGTTTCACAGAAGTTACATATGTAAATTTAGATTGATAATCTTCTAATTTTGTTTACTTTGTGTTCCACACACCAAAATTTATGATACTTTTATCCTCTAATTACTAATGTAAAAGAAATGAATTTGTAGTCATCTACCCAATTCTTTAATTTTGGCAAGTGACAGTTCTACAATTTGCCAGGACATGACATGAGCTTATGTCCTTCGGGCTGACCATGTAGGTGATTTTGTCCCAGTGAACTTGGTAGATAAAGAATCAAACCCCCAGCTGAATAAAAAGTTATGAAAATTAACTCTTGGGCATTTGGGTTTGGTTGACCTGATTCCTATTTTCATTGCAAACCATTGATTTGATTTTTTGTTTTTAAATATCTGTTCGGTTTCTCAATTTGTTCAGAGCTACTACATATTGTTATGACTTTATTCCATAGTTCCAAATTCTCAATATATGTGTGATAGTGCAGGTTCTTTCCTTGTCACTGTTTTTCTTTGTCTTTTCAGTTCTCTGTCAAAATTATGTTCTTATTTCTTTTGACCAGAAAAGTGTAAAACTTATTAAGAAAAGGATGAACACCACTAGGGCTGTTAGATTTCATTTGCTACACAGAAATAGTAGAATGGTTAGGATTAGAAAAAGGGAGTAGAAGTTCAAAAATCTCGTTGTTTATATCTGTAGGGACTTCACATATATATGTCCTTTATGGTTAGTGCTACCTAAATTATGTATGCTAATAAAAGTATGGTGTTTGTATAAGATGCTTTTGTATTAATTATTTATGACATGTGGTTATATTAACAAGGCATAAAGCTATTTTAGTCGGATGTTAATTTTCTGTGAGCTGGTAGAGTGCTGACTGGTAGAATTGGAACATGAGTGATCTGTTGTTCAATCTTAAATCTTCCTGTTTCATGAAGAGAAATGTTTCACACCTTTACCTCAGAAGAATCTCTTCTATTTTGAGGTATGGGTCCCTTACCTCTCTCTTCATAACTCCTCTTATGCCCTCTGTGGGCTTCACAATGCATGTGAATAATACCCTAGGACAGTAATAGTACCCTAGAACTTCTGGGTCTGGGAAAAAAAGTAACAAATCCACACAGTGGGTTGCCCTGTCCAATACTGCTTGTGTTGCTTATCATCATACAAAAAGAAAAGAAGTAGAAATAGCAGGAGCAGTGATGAACACATAGCTTCACCTGACACTTTCAGTGAGAGCAATCCACAGTTATCTGCTACAAAAGCAGCTATACAGTCGACCCTCTTGCACTTCGTGGCCCCCATATTGCGACTTCAGGTCTTAGCAGCGTGATTTTTTAGCGACGTAGGAGACCCGTTTCACAACTACACATGTGTGACTTGCCACCGCGGCAGCAGCAGCCGGGGCCAGGGCCGGGGCAACGTCCTGGGTGGCAGTGGGGGCTCAGGCTGCAGCAGGGGCAGCACAGGTGGCAGTGGGGCATGGCTGACAGCGGCAGGGGCCGCGGTGGCTGCAGGGGTGGGCACAGGCAGCGACGCGGCCTCCGTTCAATGCGCAAGTCCGGCTACGCAGGTCCAAATTAAGACCACGGGTGTGCAATATAGGAAACCTGACTGTATTTCTGTGTGTTTTCCATACTTTCAGGAATATTAAGGCAGCTAGGCCTTTGTTATTCAGATCACAAACAGAAGTCTGATAGTTTTTTGAACACAGGGCACTTGACCTAGGCAGTTACCTAATTGGAGGCTAATGCAAGTTATTTCTGAAGAGAAGGTATCTGTCTGTGTGACACGTCCTGGCTGCCTTTAGTGGAGAGAAAAGCGGACAATGCTCTGGGCAAATAATCCAGCTAGCCTAGGGGCGCGGTAAAAAAAAAGTCAGGGATTCTGAGGTTAATAGTGGTGGACGCAGAAGGATAAGAGCATTTTGTTGCAGTTTTATATGCCAGCGTGAGTTTGGTGTTTCGTGAGGCCCCTGGCACGACCCATTTCTTGCAAATGATGGGGTATTACTGTATTTGCTAGGTAATCAGTAGCTGTTCACATGCAGGCCTTGCCATTAAACTTCTGTTTTAGCTGAATAAACAGAGTAAGCAATTATCTCAGGCCTGTTGTAGCTGGCAGTGCAGTGTATTCCTGTGTGTATACCCTTTACATGTCCTTTAGAAAACCTTGAGAAAATAGAAAATTAATTTGAAGCACTATAGATAAATCTGCAATATTAAAAGCTGACAGACAGGGAGACATTATTTGGTAATCAGTACTTTTAGGTGTTTCCAAATCTTAGTCCTGTAAAGTCTAGAGTGGATCTGAGTTGGACAGCTATGGATGAATATAACTAAAAATACTTATGTAAGCCTTTATTTGCAGAACAAGTATATTAGAAAAGGATACATGTGCAGATGAGCTTGGAGAGATGAAAAGTTTCAGACTTCTAAGTGTGAAGGACTGAAGAAGTAAAAATTGTTTTTACAGAAGTAAAATGTATTTTGAAACTCAAGAAAATGTAGAGATAGACTTTTGTGTTTCTTTGGTGTGTTTTGCCTGGTGCTTTTTTCTTTCTGCTTTTCCCTGACAAAAAGTCTTTGAACATGTAGTTGTGTTAACAACCTTTAGAATGAGATAGCACTGTATATTACAGTGGGAGTTTGAAAACATTGTACAGATTGTATTAGGTGTGCAGTCACAAAATTCACAACCAGAGCATTAAGCAAACAGAGTAACTCTAGTGACAACTGAGCTATGTTATCAATTTGTTTTTATTTAAATGTTTCATCATGTATCCTGTAATTTGCTAAGTCTTCATCTAAGCAAAGAATAGCTAGATCTAAGGGATGAAACACAGTGGCAATGTATGTACAAAATATCAGAAGGAAACTCTTCAGAGCAAAATTAGTCCCAGAAGCTGTATTTTACATCCGGTGGAAACAGCATGATAAGTCTCCTGATTGTTTTTTTGGTGCCATGACCAATAAAATGCAGTCAACAAAAAAAGACTGGGCTTTTTTTGGCTTCTGAGTCATGTCCAAAATTGATTTGTACATGTTACCTCGCCTCTTGTTTTCATAGGAAACTGTAGGCTGTTTTTCAAAACACTGGAGGAAGTGGCTGGTGTGTTGTCAAGTGAGCAGTGAGATGGCGGGGGGTGATTAAGAGGCCAGAATGCATAGGAGGAGTGTGAGGAGAGGTTATTGCTCTCCAATCTCCACACTACAAAAGAGTTGCCTTAGAGGGGAAAATGAAGGCAAAGGAAAGGAATTGCTTTCCTGCCACTTTATCTGTCTTGTTCTACCTTTCTTCCTTCTCCAGATGATTTTAAAGGATCCAGAGAGCAGCAGCTTGCACAAGTCTCCTTCTGTGTTTGCAGTTCCAAATCTTGCAGTATTACCAAGATGTTTTGATCAGGGGTTTCTAAATGGTGTTTACTGTAGCTGATCATTCATTCACAGCTGTTTCAGTGTCTGTTACTGTATCATTTATACATTTCATAGTAAACAAACAAATTAAGTTTGGCAGGGACTCATGCAGTAGAAGCTCAAGATTTGTAACTGATGCAGGAGCCCTGTCTCTCTGGTGAAATTGTCAGATAAGGAAAGCTTTTTTACTTTAAGAAGCACTATATTTTTAAATGCTGATATGTGGATCTGCCATGTCTCCTACAAAAATGGTGCAATGGAGGGAGTTGTCTCCCTGTCCTTTCCCTGCTTGAGTGTGTGATTTTGCTGTAGATCTGTGCAGGTTCCTAATATTGTAGTGTACACTTTGAACATCCTTCTGGTTTTGGGATCATAGGAAAAGGACAGCAGAAAGCTGTTTCTAACTCCATTTTTTCATGCTAGTGTGTCTATTTTTAATCCGATCTAGAGACCAATGCCTGCTTGAGTTTGCTAATCTGATGTCTGCTAATCCATATTTGGAGTTTGGGATTCCCCAGTCTGTTCTGGGATACTCATTCCATAAACAGATGAGTCATACTCTTCTTGTGAGACTACTAAGACTCTTGGCACTAGAAGTGGAACTAAATCACACAGGAGGTTCTGCAGAGTCTTATGATAAGAAGGCTGCATACTAGTCGCAAAAGCTATTGCTTGAGGAAATAGCTACAGCACTTAATGATTCAGAATTGAAAGGCTGAAAGAAAAGGAAGCTTGAAAGATGTGATTTTTAAATTCAAATTATTGGGTTTTAATCTAATGGTAAGAATTACTGGGGTTTACCTCTTAATCTACAATAATTTTAACTAATATGGCACCATATTATGCCCAGTCATCAGTAATATGCTCTAACATTAGTGATGGTGATAATATACTATCCTTCTGATTTAGTATTTACCAGATTAACCCCTTGGATTTTTCTTTTAATTTCATTTGCCATACTTCTGCAGTTAGTTAGTCTTTAGCCTGTTGTGTCTAGGAGATTCACACACTGGTTTTTAGCAAATTTTACAGATGTCTCAGTTACAAAGAATAAGGGGTTTTTGCTTTTCCAGTAAGGCCTGTGTATTAATTGAGAACTTCATCTTTAGAGGAAACTTTTTAAGGGAGCTGAAATTCTGGACATACAAGTATGCTACAGACATTTTTGAAAACATAAGAAAGAAAACTGTACTCAGAAAAAAAATTACTGTTTTTAATGAAGTGTTTCTTGTTTCCTTCTTATTTAATCTTTCCTTTCTGTGAGCATTCCAGAAAATGCTTAAATGTCAGAAATAGTTAGAGTTTGATGCAAGCAGAGTAAGAATTTCACAGAGTGAAATATCCCATTATGGAATCATCATCATTATTTGCTATTGCAATTTCATGACAGGTTTTAGTACTCTCATTTTCACCCGAATAAGAGATTACAACCAAGGTAAATAGCCTATTAAGGAGTGTCTTCTCTATAAAACATTATTTTTCCTCTCTACTGTATAACAATATCTAACAAAATAGCCTTTCTCTGTGTGTTTTAAAAATTGCTAGTTGATAAACTTCACTCCCAGGCCTTGCATGTTTGTTCATTGTTTGGGCACTTTTTTATTTATATATTTGCCTTATGCTGTGCTGAAAACAATGCAGGACTTCAGTAAAACAAATCCAAAAATGAAGGTGAACTTTTAAGGAATAGAAGAACTATCAGAGAACATGAGGATGTTCTAATTTTAAAGGTATTTGACATTTTTTAAATACACCAAAGCCCTGCTTATCCATGGTCCGTCTCTTTGTGGTTTCAATCCTTCGCAATTCATTTTTTAGCCAAAAGCGGGAGTCTGTGCATGCGCAGAAAACGCCATGAAGATAGACAGCTAATGAATATATAAATGATCTTGTGAATATGTAAATTATCCCTGCCCGTTGCCCCACTCCCCACAGCCCCTGGGCACTGGGGGTTGTTTTTGGGGTGGCTGCCGCAGAGGCAGCAGGGACTCAACTATGCCCCAGCCAGCCCCACCTCCAGGCTTGACCGTTGCCACTGACGCAGCAAAAGCCCGTGAGTCCCTACGACAACTGCGTGGCCACAGGAAGCACTCCCTCCCCCAATTTCTCAGGACTCCCCTCCCAAGAAGGGGCAAAAGACTTTTCCTTTGCTTTCCTAAGCCAGAACAGGGCATGGTGCAGTCCTGGGAATGCTCTCCAGAACTCAGGTGGTCAGGGCAATGGGCGGGGCTTAATTGCCTATTTGTGAGTTCACTATCTTCACATTTCACAGGCTTTGCAGCTTGAATGTGGACCCGTGGAGCCACAAAACCCAGGGGCTCACTGTACTCTTACTGATTAGAGCCTAGTTCCTTACTTACAGTTCTCTGTGTGCTTGTACATGCCTAAAATGCTGCATTAGCTGTGATTTTGAAGATGGCTTCAGGTAAAAATATTTGATGCTGGCTGTCAAAATACTGCTGAGGAAGAGTGTGATTTCACAGGACTCGATGATATTTTCTGGGGAGATGTTTCCAGTTTTCATAATACTGTTGTTTTTCATTCTAGCAACACAATCTGAACTGGTGCAAGTATGTTCATATGGCTTATGTATGTGAGAAGTAGTTTTCTCAGAATGTCTCAAGCATGATTATTCAAAAGATGTGTTTGACAGCAGCTCGGTATTCAAAAATGGAGCGTATTTTAGAACATAAATTTAATTTGATTTGACAAGTGGCAGAAGATATCTGTCATGTGTTGTTTTTATCTCTTCCCCAACTCCTAGATTTTTTTAAATTATAGGAAAAGAGGGGAAGATTAATATTAAATTATTTCTGACCAACAAGTGTTGTCATTTTACCTTTTAGCCTTAATCATGGTTTCACAGAATTTTGTTTAGGCCCGTTCTAACTTTTTTTCATTTCTATTTTAATTTTATCACTTATTGAAAAGAATTGTCTGCTTTTTGCAACTCAAGCATTGATTAACTTGATCCTAATTGTGGAACTAATGCCACCAATGCAGTTCTTTTCATTCCATCAGGCAGACCGAAAGATTGTAATTTTCTGCCTTCTTTTTATTGTTTTGGTAAAAAAGTTCAGTTACGTATTATATTTTTCCTGGTTTTGAAAGTAAAAGGATTGTATAAAAGCTTTAACATTAGCTGGAGATATTTTTCATTTGGAGATGAGGAAACTCCTGACCAGGGTCAGAAGTTATCTGAATAATAAAATAGTTTCCTCTAAGCTCTGCAGAAATTGCAATATGAGAAGAAAGCTTTCATAATTCTGGTAAATACGTAACATGATATTGGAGAGAGAATCTTATCCTCTTTCTTCTTGTCTCATCTGTTTAAACTTGACCCTTTTCATACGCATATATCTATAGTTCTCTGATCTCTTTTTATGATCAAGTAACTCACCTGGGGGATGAGAGAAAGGCTGTGGATGTGGTGTATCTGGATTTTAGTAAAGCATTTGACACAATCTCTCATGATATACTCCTAGGGAAGATGGCAGCAAGGGGTTTTGATAGAAATATTCTCTGCTGGGTCAGGAACTAGTTAAAGGGTCGAGCCCAGAGAGTGGTGGTAAATGGGTCTCATCTAGTTGGCGACCGGTTACTAGTGGTGTCCCCCAAGGGTCGGTGTTGGGTCCGGTCCTGGTCAACATCTTCATTGATTATATTGATGACATAAGCTTCAGCAGGGAAAGTTTAGACTTGATATTCAGACAAGGTTTTTCAGTGAAAGAGCGATCCGGATTTGGAACGGGTTGCCCGCAGAGGTGGTTGACTCACCAACCCTAGAGGTGTTTAAGGGAAGGCTGGATGAGGTGTTGAGCGATATGATCTAGATGTAGATGCAAGGTTAGTTGGACTACAGGTTCAACTAGATCATCTTTGAGGTCCTTTCCAGCCTTATCTATACTGTGATAGTTTTATCATAAATATGCTGTATACATGGCTGAGTAGGTAGGCTTGTGTCATGTTTGCTCTGTATTTGTTACAGTACTGTATATAGCCATACACAGAGCTGGAAGGAGCCAAGTTGTACTCCACTTTGCATCCTTTTTCACTACAGGAATACCAAAAGATAAGACTAGAGAGTTTTTTTCCTGAAAAAAGTTTGCCTTGGTGGCAACAGAGCCAGGAGTAGGAGCTCTTTTGAGAGTATAGGGATGGAAGGTTCGATACCCTAACTTCTTTAGATGGAAACACTAATGCAGGGGTTTATATGTCTGCTCTAGCCATGGACTTCTGGGCTTCTCAGTCTAGTTCATGCATTGAACGTCTTCAGGAGTGTGCAGGCTATCTTCAAGTTCACAGATTATGTGATTTTCTGGGAAAAATCTGGTGTGTACCCCCGGTGCAAAGGAGGAGATTCACCCCCTTCCCTGGTGGATATGAATCACAGACAACATCCAGTTAAATCAGTAATTTAATTGTTTATGTTCTGGAGGGGTTTTGTGGCATGACTGTACAACTTGAGCTCATATTTGAAGATCAGAAGAGATAGAGCTCATTATATAAGTAACCCTGCAAGATTGTTTGTACATCTTGCACTAATGCTGCCATGCTGACCTTTCAGCTCTGGAATTGATATGGCCTTCAGTGTTAAGGCAATATACTTTCTCCAAATTCAGTTGTGTTTTGCAGAAATATTTTTGCTAAGACAGTGCTTCCCATAAAGCTTGTGGGTAGGAGGAGAGATCAAGGTGTTGCAAATGGGTGATTTAAATTGCTAAATTAATAATAATAAATGTAATTGCTAATACACTGTTAGAGACATTAGCACAAGTGGTTTTAATATGATATTGTGAAAGTGCAACTTAACTAAGTTCAGTGGCAAGGTTCACTTTCACTGTGTGGCGCAATGATTTGAACAGTAGTTCAAAACTATCAAGTCACAAATCAAAGTTGCTGTGCTACAAGGTTGTGTGCAATGTTGGTCACTTGCCACAATACTGATGTATGTAAAATGCCTCTGCGAGAGGGAGAAAACCTGAGAGCTGTCTCAGTTCAAGGTGAGATCATCACCATGCAGGCAATGCTGATTAGCAGGGAGAGCTCAAGAAAGGCTCATATGGGATGAAGTGTTTGGCTTGTAGTTAAATTATGTGCAATGGGAAAGGTGTGCATGAGACTCCTTGTACCCACAACTTTCTTTGTTACTTAATAAATGAGTCTTGGAGAAGTCACACCCTGTTCATGTGTTACTTGCATGGTCAGTGTTCCAAGCTCGTATGTATTGATGCTCACGGTGTTACTCTGCTCACATGTGTGTTTTCAGAGAATAGGTTGAAACTAGAAGAGTTCTTGGCCTGGATACATCTCAAGCCTTTCCCTCCTTTGGAGCCGTTCCCAAGCTACTGCTGGTTTGGTTAACTGTTCAAGTGTACCCATCACACAGGATTTTATGAAACAGCGTATTTATTCCCTTTCCCCTCTCCTTAGTCCCATGGAGAACTGAGTAGCTCCCAGCTGTGGCAGAAAAAAAATCCCTTGAAGTAAAAGGTACAGAAGACAAAGGGTGGGACAGAAAGAAGTATCATCGTGGCTGTGGATATTTTCAGATTCCGTTCCTCTGAAATCTGAAAATGGATGCTGGCAGGAAGTTTTTCTTCACTTTGGAGTTTGTAGGTGGAGGGGGAACAGATGATGGACAGCAGCAACACAAATCTCTGTTCTAGCTGAACAGTACAGCACAGTACTGGGCACTCATCATCAGTGTTGACAGCAGCAGAGCTGGGGGTGGACAAATGATTACTAGAATAACATGTGTATCACCAGAATGATGTGGGAGCTCTTCTTGCTTTTTAATACGCTAACCAGCTCCTTACTTTTGATTGAAACTAGCTGTCCATTATCCAAGGGATTAAGCTGTTCCATGTTAAAGCCATCCTTTTACACTACTGTAGGAGAGCAATGTCTGCATTACAAGGTATTTAATTTCCTTGCCTAATTAAACTAGAAGGAAAATGAGTGCTGTTGTACAAACAGTAAATTCTTCAGTGATTTGCTTTGTGTTAAGTAGATTTATGTAGAAATTAGTGTTTGTTGTATGGAAGCTAAATGGTTCCTATCTGCAGTGCCATCTGTCTAGATTAGCCATTCAGATCAGCAGAGATCAGCAAAGAGGTGGCAGTTAAACTTTAATTTAGCTCTTGTTCTTTGATTACTTTTGCAGAATACTGTCACCACTGCAGCTACTTGATGTATTTCACAGAATCACAGAATTACCTAGATTGGAAATGACCAACTTATTACCTAACACCATCTCATCAACTAAGCCATGGCACTAAGTGCCACATCCAGTCTTTTTTTAAACACTTCCAGTGTTTAAACAGTGACAGTGACTCCACCACCTCCATGGTGTGAAGAATTTTTTCTGTGAAGAATTTTTTCCCAACATCCAGCCTGAACTTCCCCTGGTGCAGCCTGAGACTGTGTCCTCTCGTTCTGTCACTGACTGAACATCTCAGTGGAACAGCCAAAGCGTATTCTCTTGTATGATGGACTTCTGAACCACAGTTTACAGGCAGAGCAGGGTGGAAAATCTGTACAGTTTCTCTCTCCTTGCTAAACAAACAAACAAGTAAATTAGCCTTCAACTGAAAATCTACTGTCCAAGACATGAACTGGATGTTTTTTAAACATGTAAAAAGAGTAAAGTCTACAGTTCTCTCATCATGAAACTGAAAATACTTGAACGAACTACAAGCAATGCTACATTGGGATGTTGTAATTAATTTTTATTAATATAGAAGTGTATATATAGAGCATCTTTACAGAACATTATTTGCCTAGTAACTTGATGGAAAGAAAAAATGCAGTCATACAGAAGAATTGTAGAGAAAGAGGAGAGGCAGCCCTGAACTGTAGAAATCATCCTGCATGGACTCATATATTCAAGAACAGAGAAATGTTTCTAGTCTGTGACAGCATTTAGAACACTAGAGTTCTTATCTATGATGAGGGATTTGCAGTAATGTGTTGACAGTATGGTTTATTTTCTACTTATTTCATTGAGATTTTACTCTTCAGTCCCTGATGTGGCAGAGAAGGACTTTTGTCCTGTTTTGATTTTCTGCCAGCAAATTTCTGTACTTTTCTGATACTGTGCCCTAAAATGTTTTGGGGCCCTTGTTTCCTTAGAGATGGTCCACAGTTGCTCACTCACTTCTGCTTATAAATATTTGTGGGATTTATTAAAGAAGTAGTAATGAATACAACTGCATGGAACTTAGAGTCTAATGGCTTTATAATTACTAAACAAAAACAGAAAGCAAAAGTTTTATGGAGTTTGTGGGGGAGGGGAGGCAATTGGGCGGGAGCTTTGATACAGGCAGTATTTTAAACCCAGGCCAGCAGAGCAAGACTGTGATGCATCTAAACACAGTATTATTGCTAATTAGCCAATGATGTAAACGTTAAAAATCAATGGTGGAATGACTACCATGCTCAGAGGAGTGTCCTACTCCTTGAAGACCATAATTAGATTACTGCACTACAGAGTATGTTACTGTTTGGATAGCTGGTCCCCATAAACTATTCTGTAAGAACTCTGTACGAGTGTTAGATGGTGAGTTGGACTAGATGATCCTTGTGGGTCCCTTCCAACTCATAATATTCTGTGAATCTGTGTGAATCTGTAAACTCGGTACAAAACTTCATTACAAGGCTCCTTCACTGAAGACCTCCAAAGGTGCCAAGTGAAGTGCTGCACCTGAAAGGCACTTGTATGTTTGTCTGTTCACATTCATGTCTAGGTGGAGGTGATTAGCTAGTGCCAGTCGACATTGATGTAGTGGCTGTTCCAAGTCTACTTGGTGTTATGAAGCAGTTGAATAAAGACTCTCGCATTACCTCCATCTAATCCATTAAGAAGAAAGAACATTGAACTGCAGTTTGTTAAAGAGTAGTAGACTTAGAAGAATTTAAATCATCAATTGATAAGTTGGGTAATAGGACAAAATTTGAGGCCACAGTTTGTTTAAAAACTGTTGGTTTTGGCCAAGAAGATGAATCTTCTTGGCAAGAAGACATCTTGCCGGTGTTATCCTTTCTCTTCCCAAATGACCCAAAACTACTGGCTGCTTCACAAAATGAATGACAATGATATGATGACTCCAGCATTTTATTGTGTCTAATAAGGGTTATATTAGTTTAACTAGTGTGCTTTAATATATTAAAAGTTATATTCTTTGTATCAGAAGAGTATGAGTCAGATTTCTCAATACATTTCACAGGTCAATCATTACTCCTAAATCCCTCTCCATTTCACCACTCTCCAGCCACTCCTCCCCCAGTTGATAGCGATGCATGGGGTTGTTACGTCCAAAGTGAAGAACCCAGCACTTAGACTTGTTAAATCTCATACTATTGTAGTCTGCCTATTTCTCTAGTCAGTCAAGGTCCATCTGAAGGGCCTTCCTACCCTCTGGCAGACCAATATACCATTGGGATTTAAATGTCAGCCTTGACTTTACTTTTTCCCTACCATGTGTTTGGAAGGCTTTTGGACTTTGATTTTCATGCACAAACACTGAACTATAAGCTGGCTGCTAGAAACTGTTATTTCCATAGTTCTTGTTGACTGGCCACTGAAGTCTCGGTGTTCTATGTACATAGTTCTATGTACAGGTTAGAGTTTGATTATGTGAATTTAATTTTTTTTGTTTTCCATTCTGTCTTTAGTCTGTATATTTCCATTCTGTCATTTGTCTGCTAGTTTGTTCTTTTTTTATATTTCTTATGTGAGCTTTGTTCAAAAATACAAAATTAAGAGCTTTTAGTCATAATGTTTAATTCTAAACCAGTTTCATGGTTTAGAATTAACCATTCACAGAACACATAGGGTCTTTTCTCATAATTTTTGTCAAGGACTGATTCAAGAATCAGACAAGATCACACATCTATTTGGCTGGATTTCCCTAATGTTTAGATTAGGAAACATTAGGCCTGTATACATTAGGTACTTGTAATTGATCTGTGAATGGAAGTGAGTCCATTGAGTTAGTTTTATGCTTTTAATATTGTGTTGTGACTTTTATTTGTCTTTGCTGTCCTTTGAAAGCTGTATTTGCTAAATGTTGTTGTGGCAGGTGAACATACTTGATAAGCACTCTGACTGTCCTACACTTCTCTAATAGGACAAGTAGTGAGAAATTAGAGATATTTGTCCATTCATAAATAGACCGTATTCTTTTTGGTTTTACCTTTGAATATCATTGAGGAGTGGTAAAGTTTAAAGTCTGTAAAATTTATCTGGAGACTGTGTAGAAAACAGCCTGTTGTGAAATCTATTTGTATGTCATTGATACAATCCTCAGTTTGCTCTGTTCAGTGTGAACTAGTAGTATGTCTAGTAGTAAAGTCGGCCCTCTTGCACTTCGCGTCCCCCATATTGTGGCTTCAGATTTTAGCGGCGTGATTTTTTAGCAATGAAGGAGACCCGTTTTCACAACTGCGCATGCACGACCTGCCGCTACGGCGGCAGTGGTGCGGGCAGCAGCAAAGCCGCCATTCAGTGCGGAAATAGGGCTTCACAGACCCCAGTTAAGACCACAGGTGTGTGATATACGAGACTCGACTGTGTTAGTGTACCTGAGCTGTTATAGCCCTTTAAGCTACCAGAACATTTTAGATGAGACTTGTTCGAAAATTGTAAGCAAAATTTAATTATTCAACATCCTTGTTCCCCATAAGCACCAAATACTTGCTTAGTTTTCAGTGCAGCTAGTTTCTTCTGTCAGGTGCTCATAGACTGTAGCTACATGGCTTACTTGAAGTCTGAAAAACAACAATAAAGTCTTGAGAGTTTCAAGCAAATGTTCCTAAGATTATTTGTATTGTCCAAAAAATAGAAGGCATCCATAGGTAGATTTTCTCAAAATTGTTTCTAGCGATTGTTATGTAGAAAGATGACATGCTTCTCTGGTGTTACATAATCTAAAAAAAACCAGACTGTTAAAAAAATACTACATCTTAACATGTTTTACGCTTACTTGTCAAGCAGTTCTATTGTATAATACCCAGACGAAAAGCAAGACCATCTTGGATTGACACCAGAAAAGCAGGTTAAAAATCAAAGACTCTCTTTACTCTTATGTAATAAAGCTGTACTTTAGAGAAACAATGCTGACCTATCACAAAAATTATAATTTCACCTACCTTTTTAATACACATAAAGTGTTATGAGTTATGTAATTTTTCTCATGGTATTCGGAGTGATAGTTTTCCATGTCAAAGTAAATCCTGAAAGCCAGGCCTGAAGAAGTCACTGTTTTGACAGGCCTCTTTGTGCCTACCTGCTTGGCAATCTGCAGCACACCTAATCAGTTGTGACAGGGGAGAGGTAATGTGACATACATTATTTACCTTGATGTAGTGTGAAAAGTGTTTTCTCCTTTTATAAAATGCAAAGATGAAGAAACATGGGAAATGACCTACCACTACTGCTGCTTTTGCATGCAGAGGAGACTCACATCTCACATTCTTATTGCTTAATACCACCACTTTTAAGACATCAGTTTAGAGAAAGAAATTCAAACAACTGGCCTATTTAATAGCTCAGGGATTTGCAAAGGTGACATAGCAAGAACATAGTGTAAGACATTGATTTTAATCATGATATTGTAATGTACTATCAGTAGATACGTATTTTCAAAATCTTACTTAAGGGGTTGTAGTCATTCTTCTTGGTGTATCATGTATATTTCTAAAGGATCTTCCGGATGTCAGTACAAAACCTTTTCTCTGATTGTTTGCAGCAGGTTTTTTGGTAATCCCAAGTAAATGCAAGCCATAATCTTTTCCATGGCTACAAAAGCAACCATGGTCTTAGGTTTATCAGGCTATTTCCTGATATGATAAAAGGTTTAGCATTTGGTGGAAAGGAATTTAACTATTTTTGCTTTGAAAAAATGTTTTCTTTTTGCAGATTTTGTAAGAAGAAATGACAAGTGTGGAACAGAGACCCTTGGGACATGGCTCCTGGGAGGAAAGCCCATGTGAGCTCATGCTCTGTTAACACACAAGTTTCTGGCATGAAATAAGGAAAAGGCTTTGCTTGGGGTTGGACTATACATATTGACATTTCTAGGCCAAAGATTAATTCAGGTGGCCAGATCTGTGTTGTGATCATGGTGACTGCATAGGTTGTCAACCTGAAATAGTATTTCTGTTCTTAGACCTTTAAACCTATCACAGAAGTGTGAAACAACAGGAAAGCCCACATCTAATTCTTACACAGTTACTTTATATATATGCTATCCTAGGAAATAGTGAAATGGGAAGGGTTAAGAGACCATAATGTGTAATAATTTGGAATTAAAGTTTAGAATCATCGTAGTTTTCACGCCATGCAATTAAATTATTATTTTGTGACAACTTTTTCCTGAAAAAGCCCTCCAGCTGAATTAATGAGGGCCATTCACTCAGGTTTTTTAGTTGCAAGAACAAAGGTAATTGTCAGATTAAAACTAATAGCAAAATACCTGGCTCCAAAAGCCCATTTACTCATCTCACACCGCACAATACTTGTTCTCACCTCCCTTCTTATGCTGATTTCTGAGCTCATTGTATATCTCAGTGTTTGATTTCATCAAAAGATGGTGGAGACTCAAGCTTCTGATTTTCTGGGTTCAGGAAGCTCGTAGCCATGAAATCCATTTGTTGATTGTTCTGTCTTTCAGGACCAAAATGTAGTAAATGCCTTCTTGCTGGGTGTGATTTCACGACAAAATGCCAAATTAATGCAGTGCTCTGTTCTAGTGCAATGATATTTTTGTGTACTTCAGTAGAAAAATGAGTGAGAGGCATACTGGCACTAAAACACAGCTGCATTGCTCACAGTGTTTTTGGTAATGGAGCTCACTGTCATTGTCTAAGGGCCACAGCAGGCCTCCCTGTGGCAGGTATTCAATGAGGCCGGTACCATAAAATGTAGACAGTGCTATGAGTAAATAAAAACATAATTGAGTTTCAACTGTGCTCATTTGTGACTTTTTGATGGTCAAGCATGTTTTAATGTCTTGCTCTCAAAATTTGTATTTGATCCAGGAAGCAGTTGGGCATGTTAATATTTCATACCTTTTTATGTTTTCTGGAACAAGAGAAATTGTGGCTCTTCAGATGAAGTTATGGTATCTTGCTTACTTGCAGCTTTAAAAGCATTTATTCCACCAAAATGAGGAGTCCTTGTTCAGCAAAGGGTCTCTGTCCCAAGTTCATTACGGTTAATCTCTGAAACTGAAAGCAAAGCATACAAAATTCATAAACTCTGCATGCAGTTCTTTTGCAAAGGCATCTATGACTCTCTCTAATCTTTTTAACTGATAGATTGCTGAGAAAAGTGAAATCAGAATTAATTGGATGTTTTACCTCAAAAGTAAGTCCTGATTTTTCAGAGTGGAATTTAGAGGAGAAGTCCATTGACTCTTACACACAATGATAGTGGTTATGGTGGTGATGTTCCTGCCTTATTTCATATGAATTTGTGGGGAAAGTCATGTTTGCTACATGTTCTGAATATTCAAAGGTGAAGAAGCATAAACTGATACTGCATGACAGCTCAGCGATGTGAATTGTTAAGGACTGGTGTTGATTTCATTGCAACTCCTTCATCTGCAGTGAAATTGCTTCCATATAAATCAGCTGAAAGTTAGGCCAAAATAACGTAGCCTAATTAAAGTCACAGGTTTTGCTTGACAATGTAAGCAAGTGTAGTCTAACGTGGTGCTTGTGGAGAAACACTGAAATTATGATTTGCCCTGTTCACTACAACCATGGAAATACTAAGCGATTTCAAGTAGGGACTGAGAGGGCAAAGTAATAAAAATACCATGTTTAGTTTATATTACCTCACATCACCATGTTTCAATAAGTAGTAGAGTTTTCTAAGGAGTGTGTGGCAAAACATGATAGATTTAGTGCAGCTTAGAATGATAAAATTTTCAGTTCGGTAAATTTTTTATGACCAAAGGCTGTCATGTTGAAAAAGGTTAATCCAGGAGTTTATGACTGTTAAAAGAAGTTTCTTTATAATACCAGTCCCATGAAAATATTTTTTACAAATCTTTTGGACAGGAATTTTTAATGTGCATAGAACTAAAGAGAGTTGTTCTCATTTTTGTATTTTATAATTCAGAAACAGTTGGAAGAATTTTTATGACACTATTTTTTTACGTTCAGAAGAATAAAATAGAGTCTTTCTTAAAGTGGGGAGCCCAGAACTGGACACAGTACTCAAGATGTGGTCTGACCAGCGCCGAGTACAGGGAAAGGATAACTTCCCTACGCCAACTGACCATGCTGTTCCTAAAACAGGCCAGGATGTCATTGGCCCTCTTAGCCACCTGGGCACACTGCTGGCTCATATTAAGTTTCCTGTCAATCATTACTTCTAAATCCCTCTCCATTTCACCACTCTCCAGCCACTCGTCCTGCACACAATAGCGATGCATGGGGTTGTTATGTCCAAAGTGAAGAACCCAGCACTTAGACTTGTTAAATCTCATACTATTGGAATCTGCCCATTTCTCTAGCCTATCAAGGTCCCTATGATGGGCCCTTTTACCTTCTGGCAATTCAACATTTGCCAACAATCGACAGTGTGATGAGAAAAGGCACGAACCAAACCTCCATGCTGGACTTCCGGAGGGCAGACTTCAGACTGTTTAAGGATTTAATTAGGACAGTAGCATGGGAAAGTGCCCTCAGTGACAAGGGGGTCCAGGAAGGCTGGACACACTTTAAGAAAGAGCTCATGAAGGCACAGGGGCAGGCGGTCCCGATGTGTCCACAGATGAGTCAGAGGGGTAGAAGACCGGCCTGGATAAGCAAGATGCTCCTGAAAGAACTAGGGGAAAAAAGGCGGATATATGGCCTTTGGAAAAAAGGGGAGGTAAGTCAGGGTGTGTTTAAGAAAGTTGTCAAGTCATGCAGGAGGAAAATTAGAGAGGCAAAAGCCCAGATGGAACTCAACCTAGC
>WEKX01008996.1:108-36457 GCA_013390025.1 Pitta sordida | reverse complement strand
TTTATGTTGAGTGAGGAACTGTTTGGATGGATGAGCTCAGAGAGTGTTGGTGAATGGCGCCACATCCAGCTGGCAGCCAGTCACTAGTGGAGTCCCACAGGGGTCAGTGCTTGGTCTGGCACTGTTTAATATCTTAACTGATGATATGGATGAGGGAAAAATCATTGCCATAGGATGCTGTGAATGCTCAGAGTTTAATGGTGGTCAGTGGGAGATTAGGCTAATTCTTGGAAGAGAAAATCATGGTGGGTTAGTAAATCAAAGGAAACAGGAAATATCTTGAGCTAAAAACAGTTGCTATGGAGAGCATCAAAGCTGTTTATGTCTACTGTTCGGACTTATTGAACCAGCGTATACATTTTTTTTCCTAACGGAGTTATGGCATGGTCTGCTCGGGTAGATGGTGGAGTCACCATCCCTGGAAGTGTTTAAGAAAAGACTCAGTGAGGAGCTCAGTGACATGGTCTAGATGGTGGGAGGCTTGGATGGATGGAGCGTGGTGCCCATGGTTCCACGCTTGTGGGCCTGATCCCTGGGTGGGCATTCGCTTGGGAGTTGGACTAGATGATCCTGTGGGTCCCTTCCATCTCAGAATAACCTGTGAATCTGTGAATGTTCTAAGTTTGTTGTAAGTTGTTGTAATTTTGCCCTGGAATTCCAGTTGAGTTGGTAAGTAGAAATAGTGTAATGGTAAGTAGTAAAAAGTGGTCTAATAGAGCATTGCATAGGGGCCACATTAGGATGTCACAAAAAGGACATGCAATCGGACCTTATATCACATGCTTTCTGATGTTGACTCTTGACTGTCTTGTTGGCTGGAAAATGAAAGGGGATTCAGGCTCATTAATATTCTTTTCTATTTCCATGTGCTAACAGTAGAATTTTCCTGTGTAGTTTTACCTTCATAAAGGTGATTACCTGATCCCCAAACTAAAAAAAAAACACAAAGACACTTAACAGCATTTAAATTTCAAAGAACAGAGCAGAATTATGCCTGCTTTTGTGAGATACCATTTCAGTATTTACATCCATGTTCTTTGAGTCATCTGGAGATGAGTGCTAGTTGTGGATTTTCATAAAGTACTGTGTCTTTAACTGCTGATCTCCCGTGGTTTAAGTTTCTTCCTGTTTTATTCAGGTGGATATGTAAATTATGTATCTGGGCAAGTTTTCTGTGTAGTTTAAGATCTGAGGCTTTTCTCATTTCCATGTGTACTAGAACAAGAAGTGAAAGATAACTTTATAGACTGTTAGTTTTAGGCTCAAGAAATTTTGGTACAAAGTTTGACTCACAGCATTATATTTTGAAATACATGTTTTATTATATATTACCACTATTTTGATTTTAATTTTGTCGTCATTTCTTCTCGTCTGCTATTGTTATGGAGCTCCCAGATCACCAGATTAGAAAAGCCTGTGTTGGCTAGAATCCTCATGTTAATATTCTTTTGCTCCTTGTTCTGTTGTTTCTGCTAATTTATAGTGGAATTTATTGGTTTGATCAGAACACTCAATGAAGCTCACATCCTTTAGTATATGTCTTTCTTGTTAAGTCTGTAGTAAAAATTATTCCCTCCAAAAAAAATGTGTGCATAAAATTATAAGCATGAAAGCAATTAAAAGTAATCATCATCAGTAGATGACACTAGTTATGTGCTTTTGCATTACTTGTACAGAATTCCATTTTTAGTCTCATCTGGGGTTGTGGGTTTGATCCCTGTATGGGCATTAGCTTGGGAGTTGGACTTGATGATCCTTGTGGGCTCCCTCCAACTCAGAATATTCTGTGATTCATTGTGTCAAGGCAAAGATTTGCATTTTAAGGGGGACATCACAAATCAGGGGCCTTGTAACTGTTGGATTGTTATTTTAAAAGGGGCATAGTGTTTTGGTTTGAAGAGCTGGTGGTGAAGTGGTGCAGTGCAGGTCTACAATTTACTGCAGAGTAGGGTGGTATGTGGGTATGTGTGCTTGACAAACCTTTGCCCCCCTTAAGCTTTACGGTTTTCTGTAGCACTTTGCTTTAGCAAAACGGAATTGGTCTGCGGTGTGTTGAATAGAAATCGCTTCGATCCATGACAGAAGTGGAAAATGCAGTTTTCATTGCACATCAGAATCGGAATAGAAGTAGTCAGAGTATTCTTCAGAGATGGACCCTGGGAAACTATAGTTTCATGTCTCTTAACCTCAAAATGGGAGAATGACTTTTAATTCCCACTTCTTCCTTTAACAGTCCCCAAATTCTTCCCTGCAGGAATTAGTGTTTTGTGTCTTATCTACCCTTGCCTGGATTTTACTATTGTTTTGGGGGTTTACTACTGTGTAATGTTTTCAGGGAAATGTGGCAGTTTCATTTTGGGAAATGGAAGCAAACCTCATCCTGTATTTGCAGGCTTTGGGAATGCTGTGCTAATCTTTCATGTCCAGTCACTAGCTGTGTTTGTTTTGTGTGTTTTGAACTGTACTGCATAAGCCCTCGGTGAGCTGATATAGATGTTTCTGTGCAGGAGCGACACTTGTGCTTGTCTGTGGTTATTTCGCATTGATTATGAGTTTCTAAGTGGCCATGATTGTAGATAAAGCAAGGGCACAGTAGTGACTGTTTTATATTACATGGCAGATAATATTTGCAGTTTCTTTGAATATTGAGAAACAGAGACTGTTGCTACTCTCTTGCTTTGAGTTGGATGCTCCTTTTGCTCCCAGTACACTGAATTAGTATTTTGGTAAGAGGAGACTCTGAGTGTGTGATATAGGTCAATATATAGACTGAATGTAGGCCTAAACTTGTGAAGCTAAACACAAGGCATCTATTTGACTGCAGCTCTGAGGCTAGTTGCCCCCAAGAAGATACACATACCGATCTTTCATGGAGTTGTTGCGTTTGCTTCTCCTTGTTTTCCCCAATAGAAAGGGTAATTCAGAATAAAAGTGCATTTTCCAAAGGGGAAAAAAAAATCTTAATGGCAAGGTGAATGTTAGGCCAACACAATCATCAGTGTGTGTGTATTTATCAGGAGATTTAATGAGACTAGTCAAGAAAATAGTGGTATGTGGGGACAGTGGGCTGTGCAACTGCTTGTAAAAGTTGCCTCGTGTCTCAGTATAAAAACACTTAATATACTGGACAGTATCAATAGTCATGAACATAGTTCAGTAAATCTCTTGAATGATAATTAGTTCTCTAGTCAAGAGATACAGAAGTAAGTGCATTGATATTCTAAGTTTAATAGAAGTGTTAATTTCCTTTTCCTGTTTAAGTTGTTATTTTTATTTAAGGTTCTGATTTTAGTTTGTCCTAACATGTCTACAAAATCCAGCTCATGATGCTGTAGGAGTGATGTGTAATTCCTTCCTAAAGACAGTGAAAGTGTCCCTATTAACTTATTTGATGGACAGGACAGAAGCAAAACTTTTGCCATAGATATTTATCACGCAGGCTTCTGTCTTTGTTTTGTAAGTTATTCCGTGTGCTTAGTTCGAAAAAAGAAGGTGTGTTTCATTGAGAAAAGAAGGTAACAATTTTTGTGAGGAATGCACTGTTGAGTGGTGTATCTGAGGGGTAAACTGGCAGCATGTTAATGGTTAACCATTGTTCTTGCCACCCTGAGCAAGAAAAAAAACCTAAGGCATCCAAAATCTTAGCAGAGCAGCATTTTGTGTTGCAGTTGTGAAATTCATGGCTGGACATAAGGAGGAGTTTGAAAAAATTTTTGTTGTGGTCTGGAACCACTGACAACCTCTCCAAGAGTACAGATTGAGACACAATCTAGTGCTTATCAGATCTCATGCTGTAGACAGTTATTTGCCTTCAGGAGTTGAGGAGGAGGAAAACTTGTCTTGCTTTCTCTCAGTTTCTTGTTTCTCCACTTATAGATGCTTGGGTAATCTAGAATAATTCAACTGAGGCAAGAGGAACTCGTGTGGTTTATAACTAACAACATAGGAAATAAGAATGAGGCTGTAATTTCAGATTCTGAGGAAAAAAAGAGGTAAGATCTTGGAAATTGGAAAGATGCTGTGTGGTCAAATTGTAATGGATTTGAATTCTGATGGAAACAGCAGAACAAGTCCATACATACAAGTCTATATATTTACTACAGCAAAATACTGTTGGCACAGTTAGCTTCAGGTAAAACTAAAGAACATGTTTTGTGCCTGCTTGTTCTCCAGGTTTGTCACGTGCTGTTAAAATGGACAGGGGGAGTTGGGCTTTGGGTTCAGTTTTTGTGCAGCATGGGACTTCTCTTCAGCATTGGGAACAGAGTCTACAACACCCTACAACCCCCACTCTGAGTGTGGAGCTTGGTTTCTTGGAAGTCTTTGTTCCTGTCCTGTTATAACATCTACCAAGGAGAAGAGAAAGAGTATCTGCAATGCCAGAGAGTGAAAATGACAGGTCATTTTAACTACAATGAACATATATTTAAATAGAGTTGATACTTTACAAAAAGTTGTCTATTGCTCCAGACAGATCATTTTTGAGTCAGGTGGTGGGACTTGGCAGACCTGAGGAAGCTGATGGAAGAGTCCCCACGTGAAGGGGTTGGGGATTATAGGACAAAAGTACTTGAAGGAAGGAGATTTGGAGAGGAGAAGAAAAGGGAACAGATTGCCTTAAAAAGGGTAAACTGGTTCCCTTTTCTCAAGAAAGGCTGTGTGTTGAACCTCTGACCTGGCCCCAAGGAATGTTGAAATACGGCAAGAAATTTGAAGTGTGATAGGGCATTTGAGCATCTGTTGTTTCACAGATATCTGTATGTTTTTATGCTACTGTTTTACATGAAGAGTTTATATCCCTTGAAGAATTTAGAGATTGTATGAACTTTAACTTGTCCCCTCATGCACAAGGTTGGAGCTCATGACAAATTAATGCTTCAGGAATTACAGGATCTCAGGAGCCAGCAGTGCTCCCACAGCCCTCGCACTGAAGTCCTGGGAAAGTTATATGTAGTAATGAGTCTCTAGCAAGCAAGAGCACTACAGAAAGACTGGAGTGTTTTTTTGCAGAGATCTAAGAAAAATGAGACCGAACAACCTAAGTACTGTAGAAGAAAGCAGACCTGACTATCTGGCAAGATCTAATCAAGACCATATAGTACCTTGTATACACAGCTAAGAGCTCTACCTTTCTTAAAAGGTGCACAATTTGATTAATTTTTTGTTTGTTTTATTGTTTGATTTTTTTAATACCACACATTTCAGCAGCAGCTTTTTTTTTTAATCATTTTAGAATATGAGAGGGGTAGAAAAAGCAGTTTTCTGTGTTTATCAGAATCTTTTTTGTACAGCTCTGCAGTGATAAAAAAGCAGTAAGATTATGTCCATGTTGTGAGTCTGAGTAGAAGATAACTTGCTTTTCTACACCATTGTAGAAAATTTCCAATGCTAATTGTAGGTTTTAGAAAAGGAAGTTTAAGTGGTGATGATAAAAATGGCATCAGTGCTCTGTGCAAAACTTGTTTGCTTCAGTGGGTGTTGAGTCATGGCTTGTATACTTCTCTGTCTTTTTAGGAAGTTGACACCCTGTGTATATACCATGGTTCTTCTTGTTGGTCAAGGACAGTCAGCTGATACCCAATGTTGTGTGCATCATATTGAGTCAGTGTAACAAGATAGCTCTCCTACTGCTTGCTTGCTGAAGCTCCCACAGGATCTTATGGTCTGGTGTTTCCAGTTCTTTCCCAAGAGTGACTGCAGCTATCTCCAGATGCTCTCAGTTGGGTTTTTTTGTTTTGAACCCCACAAAAGGAACAAACCCCGCCTTGTCTTCCAGTTGGTCTGCTAAGTGTACAAGGATGGAGACAGCTGTGCTGCTCCCCTGATTTTTAAGGAATTGCTATATTTTCGAAGTTCTGCTGATAACATAGCAACTACTCATCTTCAGCCACAGATGTCAGAAGTGATGGCATAAATGTCACGTGTGTACAAACAAAACTCCCTTTTCATATGAAGCACATTAACTGACTTGCCAAATTTGAGTTATGAGAGTTATCTTCTCTAAAGACTGCCTGAAGAGGAGGCATAATATTATGACTATTAACACATAATATGCCGAGTTGAAATCATAGCTTGATTTGAATGTTATTTTTTTCTTGCTTTATTACTTCTTTTCTCTTTCTTTCTTGTTCTCCTTTTCTGTCTCTTTCTCTTTCATTTTGTTTGGGTTTGGTGCGTATGTATATTTTTCTATTAAATTTTTGGGAGGTTTGGGAAGCATTCTCCTTCCTTTCTCCCCCACTTTTCCCCCCATTTTTTTCCCCCACAATCACAGAATGTGCCAAATTGGAAGGGACCCACATAGATCAAGTCTTAAAAACTGCAACAGCTGAAAACAGTGACACCTTTACTAATACAAACAAGAGAGAATTAGGCTGATTGATTAATTTTTGCCTTGTAATTCAGTGAAAGCCTGTTCATATACACCGTACAGAGACTTGTGTGTGACTCAGGCGTTCCATAAGATATGCTAATGCAGATGGCCTTCTGTATTTTTATTGCATTTATTGATTATGTAGTATTGTTGAGTATGCACAATATTTTAGGCTGTGACATCTATATTCATGTGTATTTATTTGACAGAAAACTACAATGAAAAGTATAATGTATTTCAGAGACTGATACCCTTGTGAAACAAAAGGTTCACACTAAGAATTTCTCTGGCCAGTTGTTCTGTTCTGGCTATATAGAACGTTGCCTGAAAATCTGTTGGGGTGGTAAATGGTATTCTTGTATATGGATTAGGTAAGAGAAGTTCAGTGTATTAAACATGAGACAAGAGATAGCTCATTCCCTAAAATTTCTTTCCATTAGTCTTAACAAGTTTCTCCTAGTTATTTGCCTGCATTTTAGCTCAATGGGTGCATAGTTTGTTTTTTGAGATACACAATCCTGCATTGAGAACTTTGAGGACAACTTATTTGTTTAAGCTTCTCAAGCTGTGTGGAGGCAAAAGAGCCTGTCCTCAAGCTCTTTCTTTGCCAGTACTTTGTAGTTCTATAGAGTTCTAGTTTACAAGACTTTCTATTTTTTTTTTCTTGTATTACCAAAAGCAATTTGGATGTTGCACATTTTTTCTAGACCGGGTATTTACATCTTGAACATTGGCAGTAATAAAATAAAAAGGTAATAAAAAAGTTTAACTTGCAAAAAGGAAACATCTGAATGTCCTGACTGGTTAAACAGCCAAACATGTAGAGCAAAACTGAATGAAATATAAAAATGTAAATGAAATTTATCTCTAAAGTTTCTAAATTGCGTATTTCACTGAATTAGGCTGAAGAATCATAGTTGCTATTTCAGTATGTGGACATGGGTTATGATGAAGAACACTGTAATAGTTCCTAAAATAATCTCTTCAGGTAAAATTTCCTTTCCATATAAAATATCAGTCTTTTGTGTTAACTTTGGCAATTTCCTTGGTCCACTGCAATGTAAGAGTAGTATTAAGTACTAAAACTTCCTCTCCCTGGAGACATCAATGGCTTGTCATGGAAACAAGGTTGTTATTCATTTATTAAGACTTTGAGTCAGTAAATAACTATCCTGTTGAGTTTCTACAATGAAGGACTGCTGATGTATAAAAACCTCAATGCAGTCCCTTATGTTGAATCATTTGTTGCTAGATACTGAGTTTGGTAGTATGTGTTCATCTGTTCTCTCATCCTTCTCTTAAACACTTTATTGCCTCTTCTGCTCAGTCACTTCAAAGACAAACCTCTGTCACAGAGGACCCAATGGTTTCCACAACTGTGCAGCTTGAACTGTGCAGGAGAGAGATATGATTTTATCTTTTTTCTTGCTTTGCTTTCTTGTATGAGAAGGGAAAATGACACGAGGTGTGGGTCTCTTAGGCTATGGAGTTCAGTTCTGTGATTCACTTTTTGGCAGCAAGCTGGGGGTTATGAGTTATATACAGATCTTGGGAAGAAGGGCCCAAGCAAGAGAATCTATCTGCTTGTGAGTGCTTTTCCCCTTTCTTCCAGATGTGCCGAACCACCATCACTTTTAGTGAAATGGTCTTAAGTGAAGTGTCAAAAGTAAACCTTTTTCTGGAAAATGTATGTAGTGTTTATATTCTTTTGGTATTTATGTTGCATACAAAGCACTTGTATGACTGTAGAATCTGCTGTGCTGAAGGGGAAATGTCCTATTTGAATTGATGGTAAAGAAATAATTAAATCACCTGGGGTCTGCTCAGTACTTGTAAGCTTCTTTTCGTTTATTGATCAAGAGTCAAAGCCATGTACCTTCTGTAGTGATTATGTGTTCCTTTGTGGGTTATCCTGCTTGCTACTTCAGCGTGAGTTAGATAGAGCCTGGTGTTCTACAGTGTAGTAAGTCAATGAATTCATGACGCAGGCCCCGACGTCCTTGTTCATCTGTCAATCTACAGCACTCTCTTCTGTCAGTCTATCATGTCTACCTTGCTGCTGAAGTAGAAACAGGCTGGAAAATGCAAGTTTCCTATTAACTTATTACGTGACTTTGTATTTTTTAAGAATATTTAGGTGTATTTAGCCAGTTTGTTAAAGCTACATATTTGGTCTTGTGTACCCCTCCAGCCCCATATGTCAAAAAAACAAAGGGAAAAAAAATTTTTTTTTTTTATTCTTGAGTTCCTCAACACTCAACACAACAGTTCAACCAGCACTCAGAGAAACAAACTTTTCAAACATTTTAGGCAGAAATGGAAATACCAATNTGATCCTTGTGGGTCCCTTCCAACTCATAATATTCTGTGATTCTGTGTGATTCTGTGAAATGAAGGGAGGTTGCAGTCAGGCGGGTGTGAATCTCTCCTCTCAGGCTGCCAGCACCGGAACAAGAGGACACATCCTTAAGTTACACCAGGGGAGGTTCAGACCTCATATTAGGAAGAGCTTTTTCACAGAGAGAGTGATCTCTCACTGGAATGGACTGCCCTGGGAGGTGGTGGAGTCACCATCCCTGGAGGTGTTCAAGAAAAGACTGGATGAGGAGCTCAGTGACATGGTCTAGTTGGTGGGAGGCTTGGATGGATGGAGCGTGGTGCCCATGGTTGCACACTTGTGGGCCTGATCCCTGGGTGGGTGTTCGCTTGGGAGTTGGACTAGATGATCCTTGTGGGTCCCTTCCAACTTGGAATAACCTGTGAAATACACTTGGGTTATGCTGGTTTTCATATTCTTTGAACTAATTCCCCTGAAATATCATTGTCTCTTTTTCTTGTTTTCAGCTAAAGCTTTTTTGAATTTCAAAACATACTGAATTTTGAGGTTACCTATTCACACTACTTACTCATTCCTCCTCAACAAGCAAAGTTCTATCCCTCATTAATCCAGAGTTGCCTATTGTGACAATAACCTCTCTTCAGTATTGGAGATAATTTTAAATAAATCCACAATAAATCCAATTTGGAAACTTCCTCAGCATTGTACACAGCTGTATGCAGTTACACATACTGTGAGTTTGTTCAGTGAAACACGAGTATCCAAGATTTGCCCATCACAGGAATTGTGTATCAGTTTAGATGCATTACTAGATTTCTACAAATGGTAATTTGCACTTTAACAGAAACAAAAAGACAAGGTAGGACACTAAGCAGTTAATTGAAACACAATGCCGGAATGCTATGGGCAACAGGTTATACAGTGCCATCTCTATCTTCTTTTTTGTTTATTCCTGCTTACCAGACTAACCACATTTAATAAAAGGTCAGTTGTGCGAGCAACCTGGAAGTGATAGATGGTAGTAGTAGTCCATTTGTAACTCTTTTTTTGTCCATGGACCCACTCTTGTAGGTGCATTTTATAGATGTTGAGATTCAGACATTATTCCTACTTTTATATACATTTAGGAAAAAAAATAGGCAGTACAGTAGAGTTTCATGTAGAATATTACAGTCCCTTTGAGGCTGGCACTCATTTTAATACATATGAAGATCTGCCCCAAGAGTGTTACCCAGCATGCACATGCTGCTGATTGTGTGCAGCATGAGTGGCAGAGGCCCTGGGGCAAAGAACAAAATGGGACTCCTTTTGTGAATGGCTGCTACTGTTCTTCCCATCTGCTGCTGGCATCTGTCCAGCTCTTGAGCTCTTGTAAGGTTACCTAGTCTTTGCACTCAATAGCTACTTTCTGTATGTTGCTGGGGGGAGAGAAGTAGATGAATGAGTTAGTTGAAAATGGCTATATGTTAGGGAAAAAAACCCAGAAATTCCCTTAAATAAAACTGAAGTGAAAAGGTAAAATCCAATTGCTTTGTAATTTCAATATGTCTGCTTGCTTATGTTGCTTTTCTGTTACATAGCATTGTATTATTGATAGTAATGGCTACAAGGTGTCTGAAAGAGATGGCAGCAGGGAAAAAACCCAATCCACTAATGCATTACTATACCCCAGGTTCGTTAGCATCTTGTGCTGTAATGGAGCAGGTATGTCTGCCTAATGCAAAACTTGTCCTGCTGCTCTAAATGATAAACCTCAGTAACTAAGCTTTTGGATCCTGACTGTGGATTAGAAAAATATAAGAGACTGAGAATGTTATTGCTGTAGACTAGTATTGCTGGAATTTAATAAGATGATGCTGTAGGAAACCACACACTGAGTGTCAGGATGTAGGTTGCTTTGCTCTTTTTCTCTGTTGCTTTATACTCTTTTTCCGCCTTGACCCTTATTTTGTAATTTGCTCCTTCTTTCTTGTCTTGGGAACTGAAAGTGCTCACTGAGATCCATGTCAGAGATCTATATTCATATCAAGTTCTAATCTGGTAGCAATTGCCATTGAAATGGCTGTTAGATAGTTTTGGTGAGCTGTGCTTGCTAAGCATTTTTTAGTACTGATGTTACTGGCATAAAAGCAGGCTGATTGCTCAAGTTAGATTGGTTTCCTGCCCCTTAAATTGAGAAGAAAAAGTATTACACACTTTTTAAAACAGAAATTGTGTAGACCAGATATTACATAGCTCTTTTTCTTTATGTCTCTCTTGCCATCCTGAGCAGAAGTAGATCTTGGTGCATGTCATACCATCAAAAGTAATTTTTTATGGCTTTTAGCAGGTACCTATTTACCTTCTGCACGCAGCAACTAATTGCATTTCAGTCTTCAGTCAGGGTATGTATTTCTTTCAGATTTACACAAAACACTTTTATTTGTTTAACCTTCTCTCAGCTTTGACAGATTTTATTATATCTTGCATACAAATCATTGCGTTATGCTGTTCAACCCATATTTGTTCATGTAAAATTCTGAGAGGATACAGTGCTGCAGGTACCATACATATACATATATATTGCCACTTTTGAGGGTTGCATGGAAAGCAGTTGTAGTTGAAAGCGGGCTGTGGTAAAGATGCAGCACCATAGGTCAAGTAGGATGCTCTCATCTAGGGGGAGAGACCATATACCACTGCTGGTTTCACATTGAGTCACAGAGAGTTGACGTATGTGTGATCCCAGGTACAAATCACATAGATCTACCCTTGGAAAGACTGTGAAAGAACGGGTGACTGCTCACTCTTGGTTTGTAGCTGTTCACAGAACAAACAAAGCTAAGAGGACAAGATATTATTGTTAAGATATGGAAGCATTTCAGAGAGAAATACCTTAATGAAGTTAGGGTGGATAAACCTCTGTTTCTTTCAGTAGCATCTTCCGTTAAGCCTCATTCAATGTTGTATAAATATTTGCTCAAGCATCAGTTTCACTTCATAGTCACCAAGATGTTTAGAGGCAGGGAGCACCTCTGCTATGAGGAGAGGCTAAGAGAATTGAATTTGTTCAGCCTAGAAAAGAGAAGGCTTAGGGGTGACCTAATTGAAGCTTTTCAGTTCCTAATGCGAGCCTACAAGAAAGATGGAGAGAGAGTATTTACAAGGGCATGTAGTGATAGGACAAGGGAGGAATGGCTGCAAACTGACAAAGGGTAGGTTTATATTAGATTAGATATTAGGAGCAAATTCTTTACTGTGACGGTGGTGAGGCACTGGAAGTTGCCTAGAGAATTGTGAATGCCGCATCCCTGAAAGTTCACAAGTTCACAGGTTATTCTGAGTTGGAAGGGACCCACAAGATCATCTAGTCTGACTCCCAAGCGAACGCCCACCTAGGGATCAGGCCCACATGGAAACATGGGNTTTCACCACTCTCCAGCCACTCATCCCCCAGTCGATAACGATGCATGGGGTTGTTATGTCCAAAGTGAAGAACCTGGCACTTAGTCTTGTTAAATCTCATTCTGTTGGAGTCTGCTCATTTCTCTAGTCAGTCAAGGTCCCTCTGAAGGGCCCTCCCACCCTCTGGCAGCTCAACATTTGCCCCCAGCTTGGTATCGTCTGCAAACTTGCTGATGATGGACTCAATTCCCTCGTCCATATCATCAATAAAGATGTTGAACAGTGCCGGGCCTAACACTGACCCCTGTGGGACTCCACTAGTGACTGGCTGCCAGCTGGATGTGGCACCATTCACCAACACTCTCTGAGCTCATCCATCTTGGATGAGGCTTTGTACAATCTGCTTGGGTGGCAAGAAGTCCTTGCCAATGCTAGGAGGGTTGGAAGAAGGTTACCTCTAAGTTCCTTTCCGGCTCAGGACATTCTGTGATTCTACAACAGAAATATTCAAGTGAAACACAATGTTACTTTACATGATATAACAGATCATTGAAAAGAATTTTGTTTTGCTGAGTTGCAAGTACCTTGGTTTGACTCTTTAAAAATTAGCTTGATATTCTTTTTATATGTTTCTACCTTCTCTCCTCTGTTTGAAGATCTGCATTGTCCAAGGGCTTGTACAAGCCAGGAAGATGACATTAATATTGTTTGCATAGTGTATGCAAAATGGAACCAAATTAGGCTGGACTTTGTCTTTTTTAGCTGTTTTCTCTAAATGGAGGATGTATTTCTGAGACAACCGATTACAGTCTGAAAGCCATAAATACGTAGTCATCAAATAAAACTAGCTGTTGCTGAGATACGTGAAAGCAGCAAAGCCCTTTGAAGGGAAATTATTTGTCTGAACACAGTAGTGTAGAGGTCACTGACCAAATGCATAGATTATCTTTTTGGGGAGAGAGAGAAGAGCTTTCAGTTGAGTTGATCTCCAGAGGCCTCAAGCTACTTTGCAGGCTGTTACTAATTCCTGAAACTTGCTTACCGAATGAAAAAGTTGTCCTCTCCATTTTAGGAAAAAAAGGGAGTCTTTGGCAGAACCTATCTTCTCATTTACTTTCTATTTCTTTAACTGCCACCATATACATTATAAGATGTACCTGAACTGAAAGAAGAATGCCAAATGGGCAGAGTACTAGCAGAAAATTTATAATAGATGAATCTGAAAGCTAATATGTGTGCCAAGTTTAGATCCATTAGTCAAGCAAAAGTAAGAGAAGAGCCTTCCTTGACCTTTGAAAACTGAATTCTGTGGAAGCTAATTATTTATCTGATTAACTAGGGGTGCAATTAGCATGATACATGTTCAGAGGGAAAATTGTGTTTTGCCTTTTACGTGCTTTTGTTTATCATAAGGTGCCTAGTATTACCACATGTAGTACCAGGTAATTTTGGCACAGCCATGAGAATAGTAGCTTTTTAATTGACACAGTTGAATGCAGTACAGATAACTACTATTTCAACTGCTTTTCTCATTCTTTATCTTAGCTATTATTTGGTAATGCAATGATTTTAAGAACCTGACTATAAAAACCTGTATCTGAAAACTCCTGACTATTGTTAGCGCATGTATGTGGAACATATTCTAGAAATACCATGGTATTTCAGATTTAGGCACTTTATCCTACTCATCTTTAATTCAATATATTTTTAACAGTTTAATAGATAGAGCAAAACTCCTGCTGATTGCTGTAGAACAAGAAACATTTCTGGGCGTTCAGCAGCATCCAGGGGAGAAGAGCTGAATCTCAGAAGTCACCAGAGAGCTTAGAAATTTGTTACTTGAGTTCAAATGACAAACAATACTGTGACTATCAGCATATAAAATATAGTTCTGGTCTAGCAGCTGTTTTTCACATTAGGATGTCACTCTGCAGTGTATACATAGAATATACAGTAGAAAATTAGGAATAATGTATTGATGCTGGGGAGCCAGAGCCCAGTGTTAGATCATAAATCTTTTGCCTGGATCCTCAATGCAACTGTCTTTGACATCAAACCATGACATACTTTGCACTAATCTGGAGCATGAGGTTTGAAACAAACCATAATGAAAGCGACTGGATGTTCTTTTGCTCAGCCAGACCGTGTTTGTCCTCATTACATTGAAAGGGGTTAAATTACACTTTAAAAAGGCAAAATTCTTATCTGCTCATATTATTGCTAAGAAAATCAAAGAGCTTTTCAGAGCTAATGACTTTTTCTTATTTGGGATTTAAAAAAAAGAAATCTATGTGTGTGATTTAGGAGAAACAAAAGCAGAAATAAATAGGTATGAGATCTGAAATTTTGTCTTGCTCCCCATCTGTCAGTCAGGTACTGCAAATGCTCTCTTTCTCTTAAGATGAGGAACCACTGTAGTAGGTATAGCGTTTTTGTTCCATTACAGGGTGAGATTTGGAGATGCCAGGGGTCTAGATAAATCTGTGTTAGAGCAGTTTTGAGCACAACAGCAGTTTCTTGAGAACTCTCATGAATTGATGGGAGGAAGCATTCACTGTATAGTGGCCTATACTGAAGCTGGCATAGCTCAAAAAAGATTTAGAAATTCATCTTATGCCATACTTGTCCCTTTTCACAGATCTATACTTATGTAGTGCGGTGAGCTGACTATAGCCAGCTAAGCACCCACACTCACCCGCTCTGCCCCACCTCCAATGGAGAAGGGGCAGAATAGGAAGACAAAAGCAAGATACATACCATTTAGTATGTGAAGGAAAGAGGAGGAAAAACCAAGTGAAGCGAAGAAAATCTTTCACCACCTTCCACGGTCAGACCAATGCCCAGCCAGTCTCCAGAAAGCCACACTGAAAGCCAAAACCACACCCCTATCTTCTTCCACCTCTTTCTACTACTAAGCCTGACTTTAAATGGCATGGAATACCTGTTGGCCTGTGCCCCCTCTGAGCTTCTTGTCCACTTCAGCCCATTAACTGGGAGGAGGTAGAGGAGGAAAAAGAAAATATTGAGGTTGTACCAGAACTCTTCAGTAGTGACCAAAATATGGGTGTGTTATCAACACTGTTTTAGTGACAAATCCACAGCACAGCACCATATGGGCTGCTATCAAGAAAGTTAGCTCCATATATTTATACAGCCTGTTCAGATTCCCATAGGGAATTCTTATGGAAAGGGTCCTTCATCTCACACTATTACATACTCCAAGTGTTAATTAATGAATCTTCTACCTCCTCTTCCACTTCCCAGGGACCTGAGCATCCGTGAACTGTCCTGCTGCTGAGAGCGTATTAGTGCTACCACATATTTCACCAGCAGTTAATTACCACTTGAAATTAGTATTTTAATGAATGCATATCAGCAAATTTAAAACAAAATCTTTCAGACATTAAAGGAATAAGCAGGCGGTAAAATTAATAACTGTAGAGTTCAACAGATGAATGTTCAGCAGGTGCTGGCTTGGCAAAAGAGTGGAGTATTCCTGTTTCAGTTTGTGGTGACAGAGGCCTAGTTCATGTTTTGGTCCTGCAAGCTGCCATGGCTCTTAGGGACAGGGCTTAGTGAGACTTGGCAGTGTTAGATTTATGGTTGCTCTTGATGATCTCAGAGGTCTTTTCCAAACTAAACAATTCCGTGATTCTCTGCTACCTTGTGATCTGCCTCAGGGAGCAGTAATTAGGTAACTACACTGTAAGTTCATACAGTGTAGTTGTCCTCCAGTGAGAGAGAAACTCTCTGGAGAGTCGTTATTGCTATGCATCCCCCTCTCCCCACCCCACTACAAAAAAAAAAAAAAATCAGAAAAGCAAAAAAAGCATTCTTACCCTGCTAGATTGAAAAGCTAACCTGTGTGAGAGATGAGAGTGCTTTTGTGTAGTTTGCAATGGTTGCACAGCCTGTCAAACAGTAGTGGATATTTTTTTCAGCAGAATTAGTACTCTACAAGATTTGAAAGTCTTTCAAAAAGTTGTGTGGGTGTGTGAAAAGTGAAAGAACAAGAGTTGTCATTAAAGGAGAAATGAGCTAAAATGAGTCTGAGGAGAAATCTTATTTCTGAATACTCAGAAGAAAAATCCCTTGATACTCAGTAGTTAGATCCAAGAGCAGCATAAATGTTTAGAAGAAAGAAAGCAAGTGCAAATTCTTCACATGGAGGCTGCAGTAATTTGATTTTTGATATTTTTGTATATCCAGTAAATTAAGTTCTGTGATTAAAAGTCCTTTTTTGTTTCTCTTGCAGTAATGTTTATTTCTCAAAGCCAGAGTCATGAAGGTTGTATAATGAACGGACACTTACCAACACCCAAGCTTTTACTTACTCTCAAGTTCTTTGTTTATTATTTGTTCCTCAGTGATAGTGATTTTTTTTTTTTTTCTGGAAACTCATTGAAAAGCGGGAGTTAAAAAAAAAGTTTGCAGAAGGTTTGCTATGATTTGATAGGCATATAAAGTAAGTGTGAAGTTACACAGACTAATGTTGGAAGTAGGCATTGATTCAAGGTTGCTGTCTTCTGTGCAGTGCAGTAAATCTGCTTGTAATGACGTTAAAGCAGGCATGTAAATGAAGCAGTTTAGTAAGAAAGCCCAGAAGGAAATTACTTAATAGTACAATAGATTCTTTCAAATAAAACAGTTCTTTTTGTTCTTATTAAAATATCTGAGCCCAAAGTTAGGTATTAATTGATGTTTTGATTTGTTTAGTTTCTTAATATAGTACAAATAATCTGTTTCAGCCATACATTTGCTCCCGATTGATTGCAAAATCATTAGATTTTGGCAGTGAAGCATTTATTTCTCATTTATGGTATGTAATTGTCTATCTTTGATACTTGTGTGCGTTTATGTACTTTCAGCACATTGGAATGAGAATGCTAACATTTTTGTTGTCTTTTAGTATTGCACAAAATATGGTAGCAGTTGATACTTCTGAAAAACTATATGCAGGGAGAATTTTGCAAATTATTGTGAATCTCACAATATTATTTTTACTGTCTGTGTCATTGCTTGGTTTTATACCTTATTTGGTATGTGTTTGTTTCTCTCTAATTTGTTGGAATGAGTTTAATGAGCCTGTAAGTGTGCTTGTCCATTAGATCTTCTGATCCTCTTAGTCTGAATTAATATGAACAAAGTAGAAAGTGTCAGGTAAAACTGAAATTTATACAGATAAATAAAGCAATTTTACACACCTGTGACCCAAAAAGAGAAATCTGTGCTCTGGAAAAGATAATGCTGCAGTTTTACACAACAGGAGCATGCCTTTAAAACAAAGTTAATCTTTTAATGTGTGTCCTGATGAGGTAGAATCAGAGTACAGTTTGGTTCAGAAGGGCATTGTGTTGCTTAAAGACCTATCCGTCCTGACCTTGAACACTTAAAACTGTTGGGAGTTAAAGGCATAATGGGGATAGGGGTCATATATTTAAGATGCAATAATACTGCTTTGTTTATTACGTCCAGACATCTGATAAAAAGCCATGTTTTAAACAGCTGCATGAGAAATGCATAAGGGGTTTGCAATAGATTAGGATTGCCTGCTACTCTGAGAAATCATTTTGAATAACAAAGCAATCTGACTAGTGTGGCACACACAAGTTTAGGTTAGTTGCCTCTCACTCAGCTGGTTGTTAGTGACACTGAGAATTTTGTCGTCTTGTATTGAAATCATGAGGCCTTAGTAATGCTCAGTAAACTGAAGGGGAGTCATGGAAAACATAGAACTGAACAGGATCAGTGAGAAAAATCCTAGGAACTTTCAATGCCCTTTCACTTTTCCTATGAACAAATAGAGCAGAGAAGGGTCTTATAACTCATTTCTGGGAATTGGATGCGCTGATCTCTGTGGCTCAGCAATGCTACATGTGTGGCTCCTGGGCAGTCTGAGATGTGCATTTTTCCAAGATGCAGTGCAGAGCTGAGGCTCTGCGGCACACATGCTCTCTGTCTGTGGTGAAGCAGAGAATAAAGGTGAGGGACGGCAGCATGGAGTTCCTTGGGGATGGTTTGGCCATGCTCTCTGAGATGGCAGAGTGTTTACACATCAGCTTGCCGTGGCAGATGGGGAGCAGGCAGATGGAAGCAGCAGTTTTGGCTGGCAGGATAATACATGCTGTTCTTGACTTTTTTAAGGCAGGTCTTGCTTAGGTTAGCAGGCCAAGCTGAAGTGTTTCAAGGACTGGATGTGGCCCCAGGGCTACTCAGCTCACACTGCTTTAAACTGCTCTCTGTTTCACCATTGCATGTGAACATGTGCAGCAAAACATCTTTCCACCACTTTTCTACCCACCTGCCCAACTTTACAACCAGGTTAGATTTCCAAGTGGGTTTTGTCTTCAATTATAACACTGTATTGACTGTTTCATTGCATTCATGCTTTAGAGAAATCTGTGGTTTTTCATGGTTTTTTGCAAGCATGTCTTATCAAACAAGTTAATAGGGTAGTAAAGTTGTTTGACAGTAATAAAGCTAGTGAACAGTAATGTTGGATCTGTCCTCATGCGTGCAATCAATTTTATGAAACGGGCTTTTTCAGTTATTTCTCCAGGTGCTCATACATGACCCTGGGAAAAATGAGTTATAAATACTTAAACACTTGCAATACTTTGATGAATATTTTAAATTGTAGAATATGTGAATATTAGTAATTAATGCAGACTTGAGTTAGAAAATTTTTTATAACCAGACTGAATGGCTGGTGACTAGGCTCAGGGATACAGTTAGAAGGTGGCTAAGAAAGCCAATGGCATCCTGGCCTGTATTAGGAACAGTGTGGTCAGTNGCATCCTGGCCTGCATCAGGAACAGTGTGGTCAGTCGGTCCAGGGAGGTTGTCCTTCCCCTGTACACAGCGCTGGTCAGACCCCATCTTGAGTACTGCGCGCAGTTCTGGGCTCCCCAGTTTAAGAAGGATGTTGAGCTGCTTGAGAGGGTCCAGAGAAGGGTAACAAGGATGGTGAAAGGACTGGAGAACAAGCCCTATGGGGAGCGGCTGTGGGAACTGGAGTTGTTCAGCCTGGAGAAGAGGAGGCTCAGAGGTGACCTAATTGCTGTTTACAACTACCTGAGGGGAGGTTGCAGCCAGGTGGGGGTGAATCTCTTCTCTCAGGCTGCCAGCACCAGAACAAGAGGACATGGCCTTAAACTACACCAGGGGAGGTTTAGACTGGATGTTAAGAAGAGGTTTTTCACAGAGAGTGATCCCTCTGTGGAATGGTCTGCCCAGGGAGGTGGTGGAGTTGCCATCCCTGGAGGTGTTTAAGAGAAGACTGGATGAGGAGCTCAGTGACATGGTCTAGTTGGTGGGAGGCTTGGATGGATGGAGCATGGTGCCCATGGTTCCACACTTGTGGGCTGAATCCCTGGGTGGGCGTTTGCTTGGGTGTTGGACTAGATGATCCTGTGGGTCCCTTCCATCTCAGAATAACCTGTGAATGAATGAAAGAAAAACATTTGCCAGGTCATCTGCTTGCATTTCATGAAGGTGCTGAGTGTGTAAATGGGGAGTATTTCCTACCATGTACTAGTTCTCACCTTTTCATTCTGGAAAGCTCTCATAGGACAGTGATAATGGGCATAGTATAAGCTAGACCACAGTGTGGGTGAGACAAAAGGAGCAAGAGCTGTGAAGATGATGCCAAATGGCAGCATATCCCTTCTGCTTTGGTTGCTGCAACTAGAGCCTAAGCACACAGTGCTGTCAGGTCTGAGGAGCAGTATGAGCAGATCACCTGGGACTGGGAAAAGGTTCCAACTACTGTGTTCCAATCCAGTTTGTCTAAAAGCACAGTTATTAGAAAGAAAATCTGCATGCCTACTACAAGGAAAGGGAGGAAACATCCAGCCAAGGAAAACAATTTCTTCTGTCTTGAGGTTTTGAGACAACTTACCCTATATACAGCCCATTTTCCCCTGTGCTTAAGTTCACTCCCACTGAGAGGATGATTCCAGAGAGTCTTCCTCCCCAGAGAGAGGATTCCAGCAGGCAGGAATCACAAAGGTGGGAAGTCTGTAAATTCCATGCTGAAGTCTGTATCTATGTCAGCTAAAAATGCAGTGAAGTCTTTTGGTTGATAAAGCCTTCAGAGCACAAGAGAAAACTCCTTTGCCTGGGAGGCACCCAGCACCCTGCTTGTGCTTTTGGTTTTGCCAGCACAGTTCATCCTCCATGGAATAAACAACCTGCCAAGTATGTCATTTGTGATCTAGCAACAGAAGAAAGTGGTATCTTAATGTTGCTATTGCCTTCTGGGGCAGATGGAAAAGGGTAGGTCAGAAGGACAGCCATTTCTTTTGGGCTCTCCACATTCACCCCAATACAAGGTTTTACTGGAAGGCAATGCTGTCTTCATTGTCACCTAAGCAGCAGTGTTTGTCCATCAGAAAGTACCCTGAAGTATTCCATAAAGTTAGCCTTAAAATCATTATTTTGGTAGGACTTAAGAAATTAGGAATCTAGGGCTGCTTTTTCTTTTCAAGTCAATTCTACAGGAAATGCAAACGTGTCACACATCCAAAACCAGCTAACATGAAAATGCAACATTGGCTGTGTGGAAAGCACTTGAAAGAAGTGTAGGAGTAAGGAATATATTATGTTGATGCTCTAATGCTAGGTAACAAAGAGAGCTGAATTTCCAAATGAGCATGTCAGGAGCAAAAAAAATTATTCACTATTGAAAGAGGAACTGATGGAATCATATTTTTAAGCTCCTGAGATGAGAAATACTAACATAGGGAACAGAATTTAAAGAATGGCACTTTTTTATATTGTATTTACTCTGTTTCTACATCTTCACGGCATACATGAAAGCAGTTTTTGTGGGACGATCAGCTGAGCTTTTTCTATGAGAGTTTTTATCATTCAGTCCTGAGTTTCAGTTGTGCAGTTCATGAAAAGATCAATACAGTTTCTATTATATCAAGCAGTCATTCAGAAGAGACCATGAAATTACTGAAAAGTTATGTCACTTAGGAAAAACAGGTTTGTAATTTTCTTTTTAAACTATTTGGAAGATATGGATGATACCAAGCTGGGGGCAAATGTCGAGCTACCGGAGGGTGGGAGGGCCCTTCAGAGGGACCTTGACTGACTAGAGAAATGGGCAGACTCCCAACAGAATGAGATTTAACAAGACTACTGTTTACAACTACCTGCGGGGAGGTTGCAGCCAGATGGGTGTAGACCTCTTTTTCCAGGTTGACGACACCAGAACGAGAGGGCACGGCCTCAAGCTACGCCAGGGAGGTTTAATCTTAACGTTAGGAAGCGGTTTTTCACAGAGAGAGTAATTGCATATTGGAATGGGCTGCCCAGGGAGGTGGTGGAGTCGCCATCCCTGGAGGTGTTTAAGAGAAGACTGGACGAGGAGCTTAGTGACATGGTCTAGCTGGGGGATGTAGGGCTGGATGACCCTGGGCCCTTTCCGGCTCGAAGTGGCCTGCTANCAAGAGGATATGGCCTTAAGCTACGCCAGGGGAGGTTTAGACTGCATGTTAGGAAAAGGTTTTTCACAGAGAGAGGTAGAGTTGCCATCCCTGGAGGTGTTTGAGAGTAGGCTAGATGAGGAATTTAATGCCATGGTTTAGACAATGAGTTGGTGTTGGGTACAGGTTGGACTCGATGATTTCCAAGGTCTCTTCCAACCTCACTAATACTGTGATACTGTGATATATTTCTTTGGAAGATATATATATATAATATACAGTGAACCCCCATTACTCACGGGCTGTTGAGTCTGGTCCGCCTCACGCGAGTGGTGAAATCCACAAAGATAGCGAACCCACTAGGTAGTTGATTACTCCATGCCTGTAGCCACTCCCCTTCCCCATATAAGGTTTCACGGACGTTTCTGAGAGCGGAGCTTTTTTCAGATGTCTGGCTGTGCTCCATCGGGGTGGGGGGCAAGTGGTGAGTGGAGGAGTTTCGGCTAGTCGCCGCGCCGCAGTTTGTCCCGGTGGCACGCAAGCGGCAGGACCAGTGGCCAATCAGACTGAGGACGCAGTAGGTTCTGCGCACGCGCCGAGGTCACACAGCTCGCAGAAAAATCACCCACAAATACTGAATCTCGCAAATACCAGATTGCGAATATGTGGGGACTCACTGCATTTCCACTTTGCATTAGAGAGGCTGTATAAACCAAGGGGTTTTGTTTGTTTGAAAGTTTGGAGGTTTTGTTGTGGTGGTCAGTTTTGGGTTTTGTTTGATTTTGGTGGTTTTGGGGTTTTGATTTTTGCAAGTTGAGCGTTTTATAGAGGAATCCAGCATACTTTTTCAAAAGAAAGCCAGGATGTTTTCTTTTGGTGTTCATGCCAGCACTTTGAATTGAATAGAAAAAATACAATACACTCTATTGGAACAGAGAACTTCTCATGATCATATTAGGGCTTGTTGTTCTCAGGTTGAGTCTTAGCTTGCTTGTGCTGTGTCCATTTTCTGGAACTATGAATGCTGATCAGTCGTGTGTTGTCTGTGTTGTCTCCAAAATGGGAAGGAGTGAGGATTTTGAACCTGAAGAAATAAGGAAGAGAGAAGTAGGCCAGTGCTCAAAGAACTTAGATAGACGTTAGATAAGGATACAGTTCTTTTATGTGACCAAACTGGCAATAGTTGTGTAACAGATAGATGATGGAATAATCTACATGATCTGTATGAAAGAGTATAGCTTGTCCAGGAAACAAAGTGGAAAAAGTGCCAGGTTTGTGAACCAGCATGTAGGCTTGCTCTGAAGCCCAGATCACCAGCATGTGCCTGGAAAGGACTACAATAGGAAATACTATCCACCAGGTTTTTAAATGCATTGGTATGATTTTGACGTTTAAGGTGAAGGAAATAGCTAAAGGACTCTTTTCTTTGCAAACAAAGAAGAGGAAAATCATTGAGGTTGTCCAGACAGGGTAACCTTGGTGAGCAGGATATTATTATACACAATTTCTGTGATGGGAATGAAAAATAACAACATAATAGCAGCAGATATCAAAGAAAAGCATATTGCAGTGCACACCTACATCATTGTGGAGGAAAGGTTCAAAGAATAGTAAGCAAACAAGCCCAAATAGAAAATCAAGTCCTAAGGAAGTAGAAACTGTGTCAGGATACTAAGGTCAAAGACAGAATTGTAGCACAGGCACTTAAGAATACTGTGAGTTTAACCTAGTGTTTTAAGTCTTACTTCTCCAGAAAATGAAAAAACTGGTAGGAAGATGGACTGACTGAAGTGTGAAAATTGAATGAGACTTAAGATTAGAATTAAAGTTTAGATGTGTCCTGTAGTAATTCTATAAATTATGGGCTTTGCAAGTGAGACTGGCTGCAGGGAGCTGCTTTTTTTGTGTTCTTCTACTTGAAATACTGGCTACAGTAAAGGTAATTTGTATAGAAAAGGAGGGAATGGCCTACCTCAAGCAGTAATGCACTAACTTTCAGGAGAAAGTCCTGAGGGAGGAACACATGATGTTCTTCAGACATCTTTTACACAGGATACAAAAACATAATTTCATCCTGAAGCAGAGGATATCTGAGGAAAGTGTTGTGAAGTATATCCTGGTAAAGCCTTACTTACATGATGGGAAGAGAATAGTCCAAGTTTTAGTGTTTAATGGAGAGTTTCACTGCAGAGCCTCATGGAATATGTATTTCATTTAGCATTGTAAGTAGCTCTGGAATAATGTGCCTTGTTCAGTTTTCGGGAGTTTGTCCAGGCAGCATTTGAGCTGTTAGGTACAATAACACTGAACACTGGACAGCACAGAGCCATGAATTGACCGAGTCTTCAAGAAAAGAGAGGATAATCAACAGATGAGATGACAGATTTGTCAAGACAGATGCACAAAACTGTGAGCCCATATCAGTATTTTAATGGTGCATTTGATACTTAAGCCTAAACAAGCACCTCTTTTTTAGTCTATACAAAATTTAAATCTTCTGATGCACTCCTATGCTTTCCCCTGTATCATGTTAGGGAACTAACTTCCAGTAGTTCTTAATTCAGCTCTATCTAAAGAGAGTGTCTTGTCAAAAGGTTCAAGGACAATTTTGCAAGCAATTATATGGACTTTCTCCATCAATTTTCCTAATTATTGCAGTCCAGAAAAACTGAGGATGTAGGATACAGCATGAGTTCCCAATGTACAGAAGAGACACAGAAACCTTTGGTACATTAATTTAAAGAGTTTTTTAAGAAATACCAGTACAATAAGATGAAATAAAGATGTGAGTCTGAATTTAGAATCACAAGACATGTAACTATTCAGTGTAAAAAGATACATATACAGTGGAATTTCAACTTATTAAGAGCCAATCTAATGAAAGAGAAGGACAACTAATAAGGAGACAATTGGAAAACAATGGAATCAAGCACATAGGAATCATATTAATTAAAGTATTGTACTCCAAATTTAATAATGAAGATCAGATCTTGAAAGCTGGGTTTTTGAAAGCTGAGTGGTGTACCATCAAGTGTTCTGCCTTACTTTGTTTCTAGGAATATAATACATAATAATACAATATTTTTAAATGTATCCATTTATATCTTCTACACAAAGGCTAATGTGAGCTGTGATCATTATATTTAGCTGTGATTTATATATTTACCTGTGAGTAATTATCATAAATTTCATTTATAAATTAAATGCCATTATCCAGTACTTCTCACTTTTGCTATATCTGAGTGTCACTGTTTGGTTAGATTGCTCTGAATTCTTTATATTTTCACTCTTCACTATGCCAGAGGGTACAACACACCCAATTTCGGTGGTGCCGGCCTTTTCCAGAGGGGATGATTCCTTCTCAATACACAGTCACTGGAGAGAAATATTTTGAGGGGTAGGAAAATCCTTTTTTATAAAAAAGAAAATATTTTGAAAATACACCTTGAAAAGATGGCTTTTCAGAAGAGCATTGTAAAAAATGCTGACAAGATGGTCATAATAATTTTGATAATGAAATCCTGAGTAAATAACTGAGATAAATCAATTCAGACTTTGTATGAGACTTTGAAGCTGTTCAAAAGCTTGGCCTTTTTGAAAGACAGTTAAAACATGTAATTGAAAAAAAATTTAGTATCTGTCTTCTGATGTTGAGAGGTGGTATTTAATCTCAGAACTCAAACCGTGATCAGTCTCTCAGAGGACTCTCAAGTAATTCCAAAATTCTTGTTGCATCTGAGGTAAGGAAGTTATTTTGGTAACTCACAAACTAGTTTCAAACATTCAGAGCCTTTTTCCATAGTCTGCTGTGAGCAGTTCCATGCTGACAGGAGCAACTTTTTTATACCTTTTTTATTGTAATGCTGGTTCCCAAGGAAGCTAGTTCTTCCTTTGGAAGGTGACTTGACACCCACAAGAAATCTCCACGTAAATCAAACACCCATTTACAGCCGAACAGGCTCAAATGACTTGAAGTTCAGGTCTGTGCATAAGTTGTACCCCATACCCCAAACAGAACTGTAGAAACATCATGCCAGCTTTGCTATTACATTCAATGTAAATGATCTAGCCTGTATCAACAAGACTCCTAGCCTAACAGTAATGGGCAGTTGTTCAGGGTGTTGTGGCAAAATTTGCAAGCTGAGCCATGGCATAATTCTGATTTAGCTGTGTTGCTTTGCATTCTTAAATAAGGACACTTTCTACTGTCTTTGGAGACACTGCACGATTTTCAGATGCACAGCATCATCATACTGTGTCAGAGGAGAATTCTGTCAATAATTTATGCATTATACAGATTTTTTTTCCTTGGGTAAACATAGAAACAGTCTTTATCTAAATATCTGTTCAACTTCTCTGTGCCTCACAGATCCTGGAGACTTTTAGAAAGTGTAGTCAGGGATTAAGCTTCTGAATTGCATCCTGGATTCCCTAAGATTCAGCATCATCAGTAGAGCCACTATAAGGTAGCAGGAAAGCTGACCTTCAGTCTTTTGAAACATTGAAGTTTCAAAAATGCATATTAATCATATCTATTCCACTGTTTTCCCATGAGTCACCAGGTTTTCTTCAGCTGAGAAATATCCATGTCAAAGAAAATCAGAATAGACCATGTGTTCCTTCCACTTACCCTTTTGACTTCATTCTACCAGTATATATCCATGTGTATTTCATGTTTGCAAAGATAAAAGTGGAGACTTAAAAAATTTCCATGGTGTGTTACTCTAGTGTCATAGCAGGAGAGCATAATACGTCTGGAGCTCTTCTTGCTCGATTTCTTTTACACACATCCTCTCTTCACAGGAAACATATCAGAAGATGTTCTTTATTCCCATAACATACACTTATATTTAACACATTCAGGCCTAAATCTTTTGAAAATTAGTATTGTGAAAAGCTTCAATTTTGGGGCTTTCAAGATGGATCCTGTTTCTGTGAAATGTAGAGGAACTGCATAAATGATGGGGAAGTTCAAGTAAAACAGGATTCTCTCACTGATGCACACATCATATGGGCACAGAAGGCAGAGATTAATATTTTATTGTTGGAGACAAACATAACTATGTAAAGATCCAGCCATATTCTTAGAGCAGCAAAGCAAAGCAGGCCAAGGAGGCACCTGTTGTGCAGTCTGATGGCCTCTCTCCAGACTGGTATTCATGAAATGGCTATGTACAAGTGAAGCAGGAAAGAAGGCATTCTCAGTTCCCCATAAAAACCCTCTAGGTTTTTTTCCCTCCTTCACGCAGCAAGAACTCTGTTCCAGAGACAGTGGCTGTAGGTGCCAGGAGACAGCAGAATACTCGAAAAAAACTTCCTGACAGTATGACATGAGGTCCTGAGGATCAATTTCTGTGCCATGCAGAATGGTGTAACTGCTTATCCATTCTTCCTCTTGGCTTCACTCTCCACTATTCTGCTTGTAATTAATCTTACAGTCTGAATAATACATATATCGGCCATGCTGTTTCCCTGCCTGCTTTAGTGTTGGTGTATCCAACTTCCCAGAGCTGACATTTTGTGATTAAAAATTCCTGAATTATTATTGAGGGCTCCATTGTGTCTATGTAGAATAGTTTCATATACCACTTACATGAGAATCAAGGTCCTGCTCGGTTTCTTTAAAAAACTAAAATCTCTTTTTGAGATTCCAGTTGGTTCTGAAAATCAGCAATTAACAAATGTGTGCTTGAGAGGGTCTAGAGAAGAGCAACAAGGATGGTGAAAGGACTGGAGAACAAGCCCTATGGAGAGCAATTGCGGGAACTGGGGTTGTTCAGCCTGGAGAAGAGGAGGCTCAGAGGTGACCTCATTGCTGTTTACAACTACCTGAGGGGAGGTTGCAGTCAGGTGGGTGTGAATCTCTTCTCTCAGGCTGATGACACCAGAACAAGAGGACATGGCCTTAAACTACGCCAGCGGAGGTTTAGACTGGATGTTAGGAAGAGTTTTTTCACAGAGAGAGTGATCTCTCGTTGGAATGGTCTGCCCAGGGAAGTGGTGGAGTCGCCATCCCTGGAGGTGTTTAAGAGAAGACTTGATGAGGAGCTCAGTGACATGGTCTAGTTGGTGGGAGGCTTCGATGGATGGAGCGTGGTGCCCATGGTTGCACGCTTGTGGGCCTGATCCCTGGGTGGGCATTCACTTGGGAGTTGGACTAGATGATCCTGTGGGTCCCTTCCAACTCAGAATAACCTGTGAGCCTCTGTGAACCCGTGTTCTACATTTTAAGACAACAAAACTAACTGTAGTTGTGTTACAGGCTTCCAGTTAGCTGCTATGGGTGAACAGAAGTTTGTATCTGTTCTGCTTGAAGAAGTACACTGGTAATGTTTTAGAGAACTGATTGTTCTGACCCTCTGGAGGCTAATTTTGAATAGCGTTTTATGAACCTAACAGCTTTCTAGAGAAGTGAAAAAGCCACGTTGCCACAATAAGCCACTGAGGTAGATCTGCTAACATGCTTAGAAGTCCCATTTCTGGTTTTTCAGTGCACACACGGCTTATGGTACCAACCACTCTGATACGGGAACTGTTTGTAATGAGTTCTCTGGAGATTTCTTGCACTGGGTGCACCCTGGAGGTATTAAGTCATTTCCTATGGACTTTGTGCTTTACTGTTGCTGATCCTCCTCATTATCTATGAGCGCTTCACAGCCGGGAACGCCAAGGACAGCCCAGTGCAGTGCTAGGGAAAGCGCTATTAGCTTCAGCCCTTTCTGTGCAAACTTCGTATCACTTGTCGCTCCCTGGTGGTCTAGTGGTTAGGATTCGGCGCTCTCACCGCCGCGGCCCGGGTTCGATTCCCGGTCAGGGAAACTTTGCTTTTAGGTTGGACTTGATGATCTCTGTGGTCTTTTCCAACCTTACTGATTCTGTGATTCTGTACCTGACTTCATGGCAGAACCTTGTGTCCTTTATATACATCCAGACATACGCATTCCTTTTGCCTACAACGTGTACACCATTGCATAGTCACAAATGCATGATGTTTCTGTCTCCACTTTCCTCCTAGTAGAATGTTGGCTATTAATACCAAAGTGTGAAGGCAGGAGATGATGTCACTGAAACCAATATTCTTGATGTCACTAAAATATTGTCCTCTGTTTTTCATTGTAGATTAATGCATCAAATAATTTCGCCAATTGCAAAGAGGAAGCAGAAGACAGTGACACTTATGAGTTAATGTTGGGCTTGGAAACTCAACCAGCAATGGGTAAGTCATGTTGTTAGACAGCTTTATTGGTATTGATATGTGCTGTAATAAGTGACTGAGGTTATGGACAGGGTGGGGAAATTGTTCTAACACTTCCAACTTCCACGTATTACTGCAGCTTCCAAGGATGGCAGATGTGGTATTCAGTCATGACAACGTAGTTATCATTCAGTAAGAGAGACCTCAGTGGAACTACTCTTCTTTGTAAATTATGGAAAATGGTGATCTCTACTCTGAACCTAGAAAACAACTGAATTCTCCAAGTTTTCAGAGCCAAACCTTTTCCAAGGGCTCAGATAAGGGGAGGCACTACTTACAGGTGCAGTCAAGTTCTGTATGGCGTCACAGATGGTTGACATTTTGCAGCTTGATGTTCATGCTTCCAAGCCTAGACTGATGACAAGTTTGTTGATGATCTCTGTGGTCATATGTGTTCCCCTTGAAAATTGCAAACAAACTTGGTTTTTTGCATTTAGTGATTACATATATTTTGCATATATCTTAGCAGTATCATGGATCTCTAAAGCTAGATTTTATCCTCTTTCTATCTTGTTGACAATTTTATCTTTTTAGCAGTCTCATATGTGAAAAGAAGGTTTCTTCTTTGCTAAGTTTAAACAGGTTGCTTTAGCACATATAGGTAGATAATAGACACTGGGAGAAAACAAGTTAGCTCGGATAAATTTTCACTGTCTCTGTCATACTGTTTATGTGAACACTGCAGGGTGGATACATAGAAGAAGAACACAAATTGTAACAGCTGGCCACATTAGCCGGCTAAATGCCTTAACCTCTTATTTGAATCAGGGGTGAAAGGCAGGCATCAGGAAGGATAACTCAGAATGAAAACCTACCGCAAGAGCTCAGTCATGTCTGCTGATGGACTTGCGTAGTTTACTCTGTTATGCTACTGAGTTAAATTGTTATGTTGCTGAACTAAAATTTTGATGCTGTGTGTAATGATTAAAATGTACGCTTTCACATCCCTCCACTATATCCTTGTTCTGTGGTCCATGAGACAGTAAAGACAGAAGAGCTCTGTTTCCACAAGTGTACAGTCATGTCTCTCAAAGAAAGAGCACCCAAACCCCATTATATAAAAACAAGTTAGACAGATATGTGATCTGTGGCTTTATTTTACTATATATTACACTGGTCTGCATTGAAAATCAAGTAATACAAATAACGTAGGCAGGGAAAGTATGTGTGGTTTCATTCTGACAGCTGCTCTAGAAAAGTTTAACATTGCACACACAAAGGTGGTATGTATCAGAGTGGCAAGGGTACAATAAGCACTTTCACTGTTCATTTGGTAAATATTTAAAAAGCTGTTCACTAACGGTATGTATTTGACAGCTTTTCTACTGTATCAGTTCATTAAAATTTTATTAGCTGTTGTGTTGCTTCTGTGGGAATCCTTGAAATAGGAAATGTTTCCAGATGGCAAATTTTAAATGAAATAATGCATTCTTTAGTATTAAAAGCCAAGCAAAACCCGGGAGATCAATATGGAATTGGATCGAGATGCCAAGAAATAGCCGAAGTGGATGAGGAAAAGAAAGATGATGTAAAAGACAGCGGAGAGGAGACAGAATATGAAGATCAAGAAGAGGGAGATTCATACAGCTTTCACAACAGTCCTGACAGTTTGTATGCCAACATATTGGATGATCTCAAAGAGGACAGAAGAGATTGCTTTTTCAGTAAGAGACCACCCCCTCCTCCTCCTCGAAATCTGCCTGGCATCCTAGGACAGTACGATCTGCACAATTTATCACAAGGTACAGTCTTGGGAGAAAAATTGCCCCAGATACAAACATGTACAAGTGCAGACTAAGTGCTGCTGTAGAGATTACGTATGATCACTTCCAAGTGAGTAGCTAGGCAGTACGGCCTAATGCTGCAAAACAAGCATGTGCATGTGATCTTTGCTGCATCAAGATATTCATGACCAGGTATGTCAGGCAATGCTGTGGTATAGGCTGCTGGGTTCAGGTTTTCCTCACTCTACTTATCTCAGAAAACTGCCAAATAATGCATTGTGCACTGGATATACAAAAGATTGAGCTGGTATTTCTATTAAGTTTTCTTAAGTAGCTACCATTTTAAAACATCAAATACTATATTGATTTAGTATAGCTTGGAATTTCACAGATGAAATTAATAGCAGGTGACCATCCAGAGAGAAATCACACAGTATTTTCTTACATTTTAGCCAGTGGTTTTGTTACTTAGAAGTAAAAAGCTGTATTGTGTTGCAGATTGAAAAGAAAGGGAGAAATTCCAACTGTTAATTAAATGTTTTGCTTTTCAATCGTTTTTCTAATGCTTCTTTCACAGAGTGAACATCTAGAATTTTGTGTTGGGTTTGATTAAAGTGATGCGAAGCCCAAAATAGTAGTATTTACATCTGTTTCAGAAGGGATGATCATCAATTTTTCTCATTGGGAAAAATAAGTATGCAAAATAATTCAAGCTTATGTACCAGTCTTAAATAGTTGCATAGGGGGGAATAAACTTCTTACTTGTTGTGGACGCTACTGGTGACTGTACACACTTCTCAGTTTCTCCACTGCTTATTACTGTTAACTGTGTTTTCATATGTGGTGTAACCTATTAGAGTCTTAAATTACCATCACCCAGCACTCCAAAGTTTGCATAATTAGACAGAAAAAGTTCTCTAATCTTATAGCCTGCTATAGGTAGGGTTTTTCTTGTGTTCTGCTGTGCAAAAAATAAGATGGCTACATGCAGGAAGTCATAGCTGAATTCTAAGAGGAGGAAGGGCATAATACAATTAATGTTAAAGGTGCAGTTTGCTTCCCACAAAATACTCAACTCAAGCTATATGTGTGTATATGTGAGGGGTCAGTTTTGCCACTCGGGATTTGTTAGTGTAGGTTGGATATAAGTGCCTGTCTTGGAATAGCTCTTACATGGCTATGCCATCAGGTAGCAATGTGACCCCCTCTGCCAAATGCCAGCTGTCTGTGTGTGGGTACCAGCAGAGAAAGTTCTCTGGCTGTATAGTGTCCTGAGGTGAGTCCTGTGCTGGTGAAGCAAAGTTCATCTAAAAACGTTCCTATGTGAATAGTTCATTTAAAACATGCTCTGAATTTTCCTGTGTTTAGCCATGATTTCATCACTGTGGAATGGGATAACAGAGTTCCTCTAAATGAGGATGATGCTTGCTTTCAAAGAGGAGCTCTAATGAGCCATTGCTACGTGTTTCAGTCAGTCTCTCTTGCTTTAGGAGTTGCTGTGGAGTACCTCCAAGGCAAGTCCCCTCTTGTCAAGTCTGTGTTTTGACAGTGGCCTGAGAGTGCCCCCTGTGGGAGTTAAAAGAAAGAATATCCTACAGAGGAAAAAATCAGAACTTGTATAGTGAGATGGAAACAAAATAATATTCATATTAAATATGGCAGGCACATTAATCCCACTTCTTGTTTGAAAACGTTTTTTGTATCTTATCCAGAATACGTGTTGATAGTGCATATCCTATTGGTAAATGATGTATCCAGTTAAAAATATATCCCACTTGAAAAGGTTGTTTAGCTTCTCTGAACCCATAAACAGATAATTCAGCCAAAGGATTGAAAACACCAGTAGTGACCACAGCCTAGTTTAGCAGATACACGTATGTACAGGCAGTAAATTACAACATGAGCAAAACATGACTCAGTACAAGAATTCCTGACAGGTCTACCATTTCTTCAGGAAAGATGGGTAATCAACACAAGGAGGTTGTAAGCATTTATGAGAACACCAGCCTCAGTAACATCTTGTAAAGCTTAGAAGTTCGTGGGGGTTTTAAAGACAAATCAAACCAAGGTATCAGGAAACTTATCAGTGCCTTTTAATGCTGTAAAATATAAAAGCTAAAGGAAAGCAAGTTCTGAGGAGTTATACTATGAAATATAGGGACTACAAAGAGACATATAAGTTATTGGAGTAGGGGGAGCTTGGATAGTCTTAGCATAGATTATAAGAGGTCATAAATTTTACTTGCACTGTAAGGGGATTTTTAATTATTTTTTACCTTGGCCTACAGTACATCCTAATAAAGCCCTCAAAACCAGGTGAGACATTGAAGATGTATGAAAGACAAAATACAAGATTTTCTGAAATAAGTTTCAATTCTTAAGTCATTGTTGCTACAGGTAACAATAGGTAACTCTTGTGAGAGCAACTGATGCACTCTGTATTTCTTTAAATAAGTCCATTTATTTTGTGGCTAATAGCTAAGCATCTATATTTGATAATCTGATGTGAAATCATGAGGAGTCCCTGAAGTTGGAATTATTCCTTTGGAACATTATCTCTACTGAGTTAGTTGATCAAGAGCCTCTGAAAATCAGAGCACATTCATTTAGAAGTGAAATTAGGTCTCTGAGTTACTTTAGGAAACTCTAAAGCTTTAAGGTAAGTCCTAATCTCGTTTCTTTATCCTATACATGCAACGCAATTCCTGCCTTTTTCAGAGAAGAATTTTGTGATGGGCAGGAATAAAAAAGACCGTGGTGATGGGCTCAAAACGGCATGCTACAGAGAAGACCAAGATACGTGTGAGGAAGATAGTCAGGAGGAAGATCCATATACTGCTGTGGAACAGGCTGAAGCTGTGTATGATTTCATTATGGAGCAGGAGGAGGAGGAGAAGAGAAGGAAACATGGCAGATCCTTCATCATGAACAGGCCACCAGCTCCTACCCCTCGTCCCGTATGTTTGCCTGTCAGAGAAGAGAATGTTCCCTATATAGTACAAGGTTAGTGCTGCTGCTTTGTCAATATTTTGTAGACATGTCTCTTCCATTTAATGAATAACATTTTTTAAAACCCTAAGATCCCTGTTCAGCTACCTTCAAACCAACACATTGTTTCAGTCAAACTACTCTCACTTTCAAATTAGCCAAGAACATCTCTGAGTGATGTTAATTTTCAGTTTGCATCTCAGGTAGTTTCACAGTTTTTATTTAGCTTTTAAAAAATTTTGACAATATGATGGAAGATTAAGAATCACTGGGCTAGCTCTGAGTTTGTTCTAGTAATGTAATACAAAATGTGTATTTTGAAAATTCTATATAGTAGAAATTGAGATTATTTTGCTTAATTCTAAGAGAGATTTCAATGTTTTTGGGGAGTGGGGGGCACACGGGGGAAGGGGCAGTTTCTGATGAGAACATTAGGGAGAAAGGCCTGTGTAAGAATTCCTCTTTCAAATATTCTTTCTCCAGTGCAAGATGCAAGAAATGGGCACCATTTGTACGTAGGATCATTTTATGTCTATCAGTAGGAATTATGTCCTTTTGCCATTTCTGTGAAAACTGGGAAAGTTTTTTTAGCTTGTTCCTGGAAATACAAGGCTGGAATGGATTTCAGGTATCTTTCCAGTCCAATTCAGACTGAAGCCAAATTTCAAAGTAACAAAAGGAATTCAGTGAACTGCAGTGATCACTGTTTAGGTCCCAAAATCCATCCTGCTTGCATTTCCAGCCTCCTCTACAAAAATCTACCAGTGTGTAAGAATATGCAAAAGAATAAATGGTAGGAAATCAGGCTGTCAAGGGACACCATTAGATTTCTTACTGCATGCAGTTCATGTTTTGCACTAAATCAGAATCAATACTATCCAAAACATTCCACAAATGCAGAGGAGCACCTCCTTTTTCATATCTATCTCAGTGATTTCTTTATTCTTCTTAGCTAGCTCTCTTTTTCCAGGCTGTATACTCCAAGTTAGGGCCAGAATACATGTGCAGATGCCATCATCATTTAGTGGCTCTTTCTGCGGCATGTTCAGGAGGTAGGAGTATGAATTATTATAGTGTTTACAGTGTAATCCAAGAATGGATGGGTATAGGAGCCTGTTACAGATACAAAACTCATGAAATGGCTGCTTTTACTGAGGTTACTAGAGCAGACCAGTGACTTGAAAACCTTTAATGTGAAGGTGCTTTTACTGTCTTTTATTGGGGAGGAGTGTTTCTGCTTTGTCTACTCACTGTTAACCAAGAAGGATTATGATAGCAACTGCTTTGATGGAACTGTGGTTCGCCATATATATGTTTATATATGCACACCCCCACAAGGCTTTTACCTTTGCTTTTATAAGTAAGTAGTGGTAGACAGTTTAGTTTCTTCTAGTTCTGTGAAATGTAGATGTAGATGCTAGGTTAGTTGGGCTATAGGTTGGACTAGATGGTTGTCAAGGTCCTTTCCAGCCTTATCTATGCTGTGATACTGTGAAATTAGCCCCTGGTTCAAATTCCTTTACCTACACAAAAAATAAGAAAAGTAGAAGCACTTCAAGAAAATTTCAGCTGCCCACTCAAGCCTATGTTTTGCCAACCTGTCCTGCTGGTTCCAGATCTGTAATATCTTACTCTCCTGTTCTGTGCAGGGCTTCCTGAGATGACTAGTGAAATTTTAGACAGAAGGGATATATCTTCAGCTGAAAGATTTTTCTTGCTACTTGGGTTGGCAAGTTTTGTCCTTCTCCACAGCAGTTAAAGAATTCTTTATCCAGTCCAGCTGCATCCCAGTTTCCAGTTTATTATATTACAACTGCTTATATATTCAGATGAAAAAAAGAGAGAGAGATTGTTTCATCTGTAAGAACCAGAAAATTTCATTCTACTCCATCATTAAAATCTGCATATGTTTGCAGACATGGAATCTAATCAGTGCATAATACTCTAGCTCGTACATATACATGTTTTTCATCCCTCATATAAATTCATTATACTTTTAGGTTTTGTTTTCATAGAGCATTGCAAAGTCAAATAATCAAAAACTTAGAGTTGAGGTAGTTTTACTCGTCTTTCCCCCTACCACAAACATTGTAGTACAGTAGTAAGTATGCTGCTATTTATTACAGATATTTTGTTTCATTTAGTGTTTAAAGTGGCTGAGCATGAAAAACTTCAGTGTTTTTTATTCCAAATATGTTTAAAATATAGTTCATGCCACGTGTCATTTCAAACCCTCCTATTATAAATCCTTTGATTTGTTCTCTATCCATTGAGGTTTTGGATGATAAATATGAAGTAACTAAGATTCTTGAGATTAACAGCATTACCTAATATTTTACTCATTCAAAACAAAGATAGTATTGATTTCAGTAGCCCTTATGAGTTCTCAGAACTTCAAATTAAATCGCTAGTGTGTCTAGTCAGTACCCTGATGTCAGGGATTGACAGGCCTGATAGCTGGCTTAAGTGACTTGTCTGACATTATGCTAGGGCTTTGTTGGAAAAAGAACTCCTGATCTGCAGAGCACCTTTTAGTTCCTCAGCTGAGGCATCATTCCCTCCTCTGTATTATCTCTGCATTCGCCAGATAACTTTTAACTTAGAAAACAAATCAATTAATCTTCCTTTATGAAACAGATTGTCTTAACTGGTAAAAAGGAGCCAAAAACATATTCAGAAGTGCATGTACACCAATGCACGCAGCCTGGGTAACAAACAGGAAGAATTGGAGGTTATGGTGTATCAGGAGCGATGCAATATAGTTGCCGTCACGGAAACATGGTGGGATGACACACACAATTGGAGTGCTATATTTGCAGGCTGCACACTCTTTAGGAGAGATAGGAGAGCATG
>WEKX01008995.1:6795-21570 GCA_013390025.1 Pitta sordida | reverse complement strand
AGCTCAAGTGTGGGGTTTATCTCCCTGAAAGATTTCTATTGGTAAATGTGGTTATTGGAGTATTTTTCAGAAAAAAATGATTTGGAGAAGGAAATGTGTATTAAAAAATATGTTACACATCCATAAACCCGACATATATATTTAGACAGAAGCCATACATGAAAGAATGTCAGCCTGAAAGGAAGCTGCCAGAAATACAACACAGGCAGTTATAATGGGCAACTTCAGCTCTTGTGACAGCATTTATTTAAATACATCATACCACTTCAAATTCCCTTTCAGCACTGTAGCCCCAAAGATCTGGCCAAATGCTTATTTAAACAGTCTCCTTGCTTCAAAAACCTTTCGTTGAATTGTTGTTTAAAAACTGCAGAGGAAAATGCTAGAGAAGTGCAGTCACATAAGAAAATTGCCCCTGAGCTTGCTGGCTTTTACAAGTGCATCACTGTATTATTTATTCCTCTTTCCATATAGGCCTTGGGGATAGCATGGGTCTAGATCCACCAGAACTTAGGAAAGCTACATGAAAACACTTTCAGATTATTATTTTCTTCCTGCATTGAGGACAGGTGGTGCATATGCTCACACCAAGCCCAGGAACAGAAGTGGACCCAGGCTTGCATACAGAAACAGGCTGTAACTTGCAGCGTCCATGCCACAACCTCATTATGTCTGAGTTCTCACCAGTTAAAGTGCTAGAGCCACCAGTGAACGCAGACATAGGTTATCCTTAAAAGCTAACTTTGACAAGATTAGATAAGGTAATAGGGGATAGGTTGGACTTGATGATCTCTAAGGTCTTTTCCAAGCTTACTGATTCTGTGATTCTAACGCTGATTTCTAAGAAACAGCATTGGAAAAAAAGCCAAAAAAACAGAACACCCTTCTGCCTCATCAAAACACAAGGCTTTGCACTGGAATGGTAACCAGCAGTCTCAACAGGGTCAGTTGCCATTGTGTGAAGTTCTATGTGTATGTCCGTAGAATAAACACATACTTGATCCATGTATACATGTACAGTAATCCCGGTACTAGGAATGGAAATATAGCTACATCTGTAGATTGCAGTTGGCTGCTCCAGGCTTTCCTGCATCTTTTCTGCCCTCAGAACACTGCTGAAGTTTGCCACATGTCTCTCCAAACATGTGCATCCATACTGTCATTAGATAGAAAGTCAAGTGCTAGTATGAAAAGATGGGAATATAAGGAAGGCTGGTGTAGACCTACCACAGCTGAGATCTGAGAGTGACTAGGGACACACAGAAACCAGTAAGTCAGTAGGCCCTCTGTAGTCCCTCAATTTCCGTTTTCTGTAATCTGTAAATACAGAGTGCATCCCACTTGGAGGTGTAAGACATCCCAGTGCCTTTGTTGCTACCCAGGTTGATAATCCAGGATTTATCAGAGAAAAACAGGAAATTTGTTAGTTCTGATGGTGCTCTAAATAAGTCTCAAATGAAACACTACTGAGGCATTGCTGGGAATACCCACTACCAACTCTACCATTCCCGGAAATACAAATAGTGTTCATGGATGACAGCATGACCTTTTTATACTCTACATCTTAGCAAATTAAAGAGTTGGTTAAAAGTGGACTTTATTAACTTTCTATCCTTATACCCCTTGCCACTCTAAATAATTTTTGCAGGAAAACAGGAGAAAATAAGGAATTTGCAGTTATTACTAAGAGAGAACATGGCCCAGAACTTTGTCAGCTATCAAAGTAATGATCCCATTTTCCGTGACAGCAAGGTTGTTACTATTTATTTGATACAAGAATGTGTGTTTCAGGGATAAAAAAGAGGAGCCAAGAAAGGTTGCAGGCCCAGCACTAAAGGAAAGCACATTTGCACATGTTGGAGACATTCAAGAACAGTTCAGTATGATATACTGGCAGGTCCTGTCATGTTGCCAAGGACAGTGTAAGTTGTTGGTCTCCTAGGTTGGAGCTTACACAGACCAGTATTTCTCATAAGTAAATAACTTCATTGTGTAGCACAGAAAAAAATCAACAGCACAAAGACATCAGCAAATATGGTCTAGACATTGCAATTTTTTAAGTCTTCTAAGCAAGGAGGAAGGCTTAAAAACAGGCGTTTTCTTTGTGCCTCCCTCATGTGCATTTTTTTCCCTCTGTTTGTCGTGAGGTCATTTCAATCTGCTCAAAGGACTCTTCAGAAAGTCCATAGGTGTTGCTTTTTCAGGCCTCCACAGAGTGCTAATAGGCAATGTTATAAAAACAGGACTAAGAATTCTCCACTACTTTGAGTTTAGGAACTGTAGTAAAATATATAGCTGCGAAGAACTGGGGGAAATAATTCAAAATAAAGCACGTTCAAAGTTCTCCAACACTTTCAGTGCAGAGCTTTATGTTACATTCAAACCTACTTTTGCTGTTATATTTTAAAGTTACTTAAACTATTTCAGCACCACTAGATTGATGAGTCTGTTATATGTAATAGCTATGGTGAATAGAATACAGATTTTTCAAAGCTGCTCAAAATGTAGGAAAAAGTTTCAATCAGATCTTGTTTATTAAAAGATATACCTTTGTATACATGATGACTGATGTCTGGCTTGCATAATGAGGGAAATTAAAATATTTGTCCACTTAAATATCTACTTATTTCAGCCTGCAATCATTGTATGAGTAATAAGTGCCATAAAGAAAATCACAGGACTGAGAAATGAGCCTCTTCTATACAGATGCAAATTTGGAGCAATGACTTTCAAATCAGGGCATGTTACTTGTGAATATCACTATTTTTTATTTGCTATTTGTTGATAGTATTAAGATGAATGTTTTAACATTACACTGAGTTTCATTACTGAACAATCCTGTCCTATATTGCTTCTGTAAATCACGGGAGAAAGAAGAAGCACGGCACTCTTCTCCAGAACAGAGAATGGCTAATATGGCTATAGACTCTGGATTTTAAGACAAGTATGAAACTCTAACCTGTGCCTGTGATCAGCCTCTGTGGGACACTTTCAGAATAAGCAGTGTTATTTACAACTTGCTAAAGAAACAAGGGAATAATAGAAGAAATAGCAAAAATTGCTGTGAAGAAATTTATTGACTCTTGTGAAAATAGCAGGATGTAAGAAAGGTGAGAAGATATGAGATAATGGAGGAGGGGAATGGGAGATGGAAAATAATATTAACTTATGTGCACAATAGTTTCCTGGTGTATGTAATTGTCTGGAGGGAGAGAGGACTGAGCTGGCTCTTATTCATATCTAATGGCCTTTTTTGTGCTTTGGACTTGGCCTGAGCAGTGATTTGAACACCCAAATATTAAGGTAGTATCCACCTTTTGAAAGTTTACAGATAATATACCTTTGGCAAAAGATAAGGGTTCCCATCCGTTAAGCGTATCTGGAGATTTGTATTATATTTATGGCTTAAGGCACTGCTATGGAGATTTTTACATTGTGGTATATTCAGTTTCCTTTTTAAGGTCATTTGACTTAAATATATTGAAAAAAAAATCCAGCTGTTTGGTTTTGTAGTGAATACAGAATTAACTTTCTAAAAAATTGCTGGTGGATGGATTGATTTGCTTGGAAGTCAGATAAAATATTCATCCTCTTAAGTAATTCAGAACCTACTGTCAGTCAACTTGTTTACTTAGATTATATTTCCAATTAAAAGGAGATATGGATAATTACAAATCCATTGGAGGCCAGTCCTATGAATATCTGTGGCTGCTACAACACCTGAATCCACTTTTGTCCTTACTCTGTAAACACAGGAGGTTCCCTTGACTTAAGAAAAGTAGATAACTTTCAACAATGTGGATTTGCAATTGCAATCAGAGTGGCTTCTGTAGGCTGTTCCTCCGAGTGCATCGCTAGGTAAACAATGGGAATTTTGGCTTGTGTTTTTTTTCCAGCCAGAAGGCAATTGGATCCTTAATATGGGTGCCAAAGATCCATGAACCTTATGAATGGGTGTTTATTCCCCCAAAGTAGGGAATGCAAAACCGTCTTGTTCTTTGGAGGAGTTAGGATGGGATCCTGCAGCAGAAAGACCTGAAGGCAAAGAAGGAAAGCACTGAGAATGCTATCTGGATCCTGCACCTTACGGTAGGTAGTCAAGATCCTGACAAAAACATCTTTGATACTACCTGGATGATTTTAAACCTATCAGAAATTGAATACTTTGGCAGAAGGTTGTTGAGATGGAGTGAGAGCCAGGCTTGTGAAGTGCTGCAGAATCTTGTAAGTTATTCCGGCTGCAAGAACCAGTCTTGGATCCTCTGCCTTTGCTTGAGAGAATCAGTTCCCTCAGTCTTGGGTTCTCTGCATTCTCTCTATCTTTGATTCTCTAGTTCTCTAGAAATCAGTTCCTGAGGGACTGATGGCGAACCCAAGCAATTTTGTTTGTGCGTTTGAGGGACTACTTAATTTTCCATGATATGCCACCTTTTCTTGCTGAGTAAAATTGATTGATATTTTGGAAGAAGTATTGTAATGAATTTGTCTGGGGAACTGTTTTGTACCACCTTCCTAGGAAATGGATTGGTTGATGGAGAGGAGAATGAGATTTTTACCATTAAATTCTGTAATGAGACAATGATCTGTTTTTTGCAGCAGGCTGGTGGAATAATTTTTTTTTCACTGAAATTGGTTTGCAATAAGATAAAATAAAAAATATCATTGGAAGGCTCTCATGTAGAGAAAGGAGAAACAAAATGCTGCATTTTGCCACTGGTCTTTGCTTTGTCTCTGCGAAACTTAGTTATTAATATCTCTACAATTCTGTAGTCTAGTCTACTGGTTTATGAGAAGTCAAGAAATTATCCATCGTCATTTATTTTGGTGAAATTTTAGCTAGAAATCTGATGCTCTATACATAGGCCAGATTTCCTTAACAATGTTCTTTTCCTGCACTCTAAGAAAACTTTTGCAGTAAGTGAGCACATTTTATTTCATAGTCTGTATATTTCAAAAATATTTTAGAAAAAAAAGATAAATTAATGTCATGTTCCCTCGTAACAGGTAGGTATTTTAGGGTTCATATGATCAAGATGGCATTGCCGACATATACGATCAGGAAAATCACTTTCACATGGAACATACATTTTTGGAGAGATTCCAACAAGCTTTTTCATAGCAAGTAGGAATTAATTTTAGATAAAAGCATTGTATTTATATATTAGAAGATACTTAACTATAAAATAGAAGAAAAACAAAACAGGTCATTCTAATTATTTTCTTTTTGATAAAATTTCCTTTCCTTTGTTTTAGCATTTTTATTTCCTTGCTATTTCCTCTATTTCCTATTTAAATTTATTCGATTTTTTCCTTAAGATGTGATTTTTATTTTTAACTTTCTTTTTTTTCATCTCTTAATACCACTGACTCACCACTGCTGTATTCTACAACAAAGCTTGGCCAGTTGTTTAGTTGTTCATAAAGGCATTAACACAGTAGGTAAAGTTTGAGTAGCACCAAGAAGTCAAAGTTTTGCAATCAGTAAAATCATAGTCCTCAGTGACTCCAGAAATAATAGATTGCTTTGAAGTACAGTAATTAATTCTGTACAATCTCACTTGTTCCATTTCTATCAAAGCTTGAGCAGTATCCTGTGTCTTCTCAGGAGTGTGTTATCTCCTGCTGAAAATGTGAACTGAGAATCGGATTTAGATTTGGTTTCCTGATAAGACTTTCATCCTCTTAAGAGAGAATGCACACGATTGCATGTGTAAACTGACTCAAAAAGAGATATCTGCCAATATCATTCCAATGCTATTCCACCATATACTTCAGTATTATGTTGCTAAAGGAAAATATATAATAAATGCGGTACAGCCTGTCTTGTGACTCCATTGTAAGCAGAAGGAGAAAGTGTAAGCATTCTTGTTTCGAGTCTAAGACTAGCAGTGAGGAAACACCCTAATCAGGGAAACATATGGAATGGATTTATGATAAAGATCACTGTACAGCCCAAGGCAGGTATGGGACGTTACTGCATTTTACTTCATTACACTACCACTTAAAATATTTGCACATTATAATATAGAGAGTGACATTTCAGTTTTAATCTATCATTTAGGATCATCAGGCCCAAATCCACTTTAGTACAGTGGTAAGTGTCCCCACCTGGCGTGTGGGAGACCTGGGTTCAATTCCCACCAGGGAGACAGTGTTAAGAGTTGGACTCGATGATCCTTGTGGGTCCCTTCCAACTCAGAATATTCTGTGATGAAACTGTTAACTTAATACTGTTAATTCTACACGTACATGTAAATCATAACTACAAGTCTTTTAAATACCTTCGGGTATGGTGACTCAGCCGCTTCCCTTGGTAGCCTTTTCCAATGTTTGATGACCCTTTTCATGCAGGAATTTTTCTTAATAACCAAACTAAACCTCCCCTGGTAGAATTTGAGGCCATTTCCTCTCATCCTGACAAGAGTTGCTTAAGAATCACCACCTGGCTACATTCTCCTTTCAGGTAATTGTAGAAAGGAGAAGATTCTTGATCCACTAAGCAGGTCATTTCGTCTTACAAGATCATGTTGGTCAAGTAGGACCTGCCTTTTCCAAACCTGTACTGGCTGGGCCTGATCCCCTGGTTGTCCCATACTTGCTGTGTGTGCTGACACTTAAGATGATCAGCTCCATGACCTTCAAGGGTACCAAGGTCAGACGGACTGGGCTGAAATTCCCTGGATCCCCCTTCTGGTCCTTCTTGTAGGTGGGCATCACATGTGTTAAATTCCAGCCATCTNGACCTGGGTTCAATTCCCACCAGGGAGACAGTGTTAAGAGTTGGACTCGATGATCCTTGTGGGTCCCTTCCAACTCAGAATATTCTGTGATGAAACTGTTAACTTAATACTGTTAATTCTACATGTACGTGTAAATCATAACTACAAGTCTTTTAAATACCTTCGGGTATGGTGACTCAGCCGCTTCCCTTGGTAGCCTTTTCCAATGTTTGATGACCCTTTTCATGCAGGAATTTTTCTTAATAACCAAACTAAACCTCCCCTGGTAGAACTTGAGGCCATTTCCTCTCATCCTGACAAGAGTTGCTTAAGAAGATAGATCAATCACCACCTGGCTACATTCTCCTCTCAGGTAATTGTAGAAAGGAGAAGGTTCTTGATCCACTAAGCAGGTCATTTCGTCTTACAAGATCATGTTGGTCAAGTAGGACTTGCCTTTTCCAAACCTGTACTGGCTGGGCCTGATCCCCTGGTTGTCCCATACTTGCTGTGTGTGCTGACACTTAAGATGATCAGCTCCATGACCTTCAAGGGTACCAAGGTCAGACGGACTGGGCTGAAATTCCCTGGATCCCCCTTCTGGTCCTTCTTGTAGGTGGGCATCACATGTGTTAAATTCCAGCCATCTGGGATCTCCCTGGTTAGCCAGGACTGTGGGCAGATAATGGAAAGTGACTCAGTGAGAGCTTCTGTCAGCTCCCTTAGTTCCCTTTGGTGGCTCCTATCCAGCCCCACAGACTTGTGTGTTTCTAAGTGATGGAGCAGGTCGCAGATCATTTCCCCTTGGAATATGGAGGCTTCATTCTACTCCCTGTCCCAGTCTTCCAACTCAGAGCAGCTGGGCAACCAGAGAACTACTGGTCTTACTATTAAATACTGAGGCAAACACAACCTTAAGTACATCATCCTCATCTTTTGTCACTATATTTCCCCCCTACATCCAATATAAGATGAAGATTTATAATGATGTTGACCTTTCACTTACTAGAATCAGGGATTGATATCTTTGCTCTGTTGCAGAAAAGTTTTTGTTTGGCTTTGTGTGTCAGGACAAATTGAACAGTCTCTGTTCATTCTCTGATAGAATTTTTTCTCGTTCATAATGACATTTTACAATTTTTCTACTGTTCCAATTGATAGATTGACATGTGTCAGCAATTATTAAGCTTCAGGCGAAGTAAACTTTGCAGTTAAGAATTCCTGTTGCATAAGAATCTGTATGCTGACAATATATTTAAATACTCTGGATGTATATATCAGACAACACAGAAACTAAGAGTCAGTTCACGTCTACTTGCTGCCAGAAGTAGAACATTAACTTATAATATTGTGCTACTTTTTCACGTGCTGTAGTGTCTCTATAGCTTCCTGCCACGGGCTAATTTCCATGTCTTCCAGCTGAGCCATTCAGTTTCAGAGCTGTGATGACAGAAATTAAAAATCAGCTTTCGCTGCCTTTTTTGTTTACTTGGACAAACAGGCAAAACATAAAAACAAAGAGCATTTTTCCTTCTCCTAGCAAAGCACTTGAGTGCAAGCCTGCTTTACAGTGACCTCAATGAGACTTAGAAATTCTTAAGAGCTTTTATTCAGGGCTTCTATTCCTAATCCTTGTTGAATGCAAATTTCCTATTGACTGAAGTGGGATAGGCGACAATTCTTAATCGCTCCAAAAAATACTACAGAAATAGCTTGAAACACTGCAGAACACTACTCTGTGCTTATGCAGCCATATAATCTTAGACCATTACTTTAAAATATGACAGTGTTTTGTTTTTGTAGTGGAAGCTACAGAAGCAGCTGTGCCTGTTGCTCATATAAATGGAAAATAGTTCTGAGCAGTACTGTGTCTTTGTTCTGCTGATTCCCTGGGTTAGTTACCTCTACTTGCAAGCTTAAAAGCTTGATGACTATTCCAAATTAGCATGTTTCTTGGTATTCTCTATTCTTTGTTAACCTGATCGTTATATAAACACTTCCTTAAATATATTTCAGATATTAGTGAAATACAGTAACCATGACACACACAGAGTATCACACAGTATAGACAAGGCTGGAAAGGACCTTGAAGATCATGTAGTCCAACCTATAATCCAACTAACCTATCACCTATCTGCTACATCTAGATCATATCACTCAACACCTCATCCAGCCTACCCTTGAACACATCCAGGGTTGGTGACCAACCACCTCTGCGGGCAACCCATTCCAAATCCAGATCACTCTTTCAGTAAAAAACCTTTTCCTAATACCAAGTCTAAACTTTCCCTGCTGAAGCTTAAGACTATGACCTCTCATCCTGTCACCAGAGACCAAGGAGAAAAGACCGACCCCTGCCTGACTACAACCTCCTTTCAGATAGTTATAGACAGCAATAAGGTCACCCCTGAGCCTCATCTTTTCTAGGCGAAACAGACACAGCTCCTTCAACCTCTCCTCATTTGATGTGCCTGGATTAAAAATCCAATGCCGTCAATGGAAACTTTCTATGATAGAGTGAATAACACCTTGTGTGATCCTACTAAATTTAGGAACATATTACAGCATTAACCTGCAGGGCCTTGAGCATGCATTAGTTAGCCTTGTCATCAAGAGTAGTGCAGAACTGCAAAAAAATATGATTCCTCAAATCTTAAAGCTGGAACATATTCAAGTATATGTCTTGCCAAGCAGAATAAAACCTGATTGGATCCACATTTTTCTTTAAAGCAGCAGTGCTGTTCCTGCTCCCTGGAGGTTGCTTTGCTCTTCTGGTGTCTCGGAGCTAGTCTCTTCAGAAGAGACTAAATAGATTCTCTCTCAAGTGTTCATTTCAATACACTTCTAGTTCTCCTTTAGATAAAAAGGTTTTAACCAGCAAGTGCTACTTTGGGATGCTTGGTCTCGTGCATGAAGAGAGTATCTTCAGTCCTGATGACCAGACTAAACCTAGTCTGAAGTGAAATCTGGAAGATTGTGTATAGTGAAGGCATAGGGTTCTCAGCACCAATGTCTTCCATCTGCTAATCCATTCCTATTAGGTTGATGATTTGCTAATACAGACATAAACAAGGCTTTAAGTTTGATAAAAGCATTTCTTTTCCAAGTCTTTACCTGATATCTGCAATTTTTTTGGAAAAAAAAAAGGTAACTTGAAATGAGAGTAGATACTTGGTGTGAAAAATTCCACTGATTAAACAAATTCAATGGAGCACAGTGAGGAAGTAATGGAATATTAGTTTCTAATGGATATATTCATGGCTTTTGCCTATGCCATCCTCTTTTGTTCAAAAAATGTTGAACCAAATCTTATTCTAAACACATTATAATGCTCAGCAAGTCCCTGAAAGTAATTACAGATAATGAATGAATATGGCATCTCAGTTTGCATCTTGACCTAGTTCTTAATACAGAGTACTTTCTTGCAGTGCTGCTCTCTTAGAACAGCGGTCTATAGGCCTTTGGCATGTTTTACCCTCCTTATGCTGAGATTCAGAAAGGCAAAGCTCATGTACTCTGCATAATCAATCGATCTGAATTTTTGAAATGAACTCTTACATTACTTTTATAATAAATTAGAAGTATGAAGATTGAATAAACAGAAAGCTCATAATGTAGATAATACTATTTCATAAACTGTATAATTTCCTTATGTTCTTTTTACATTAAAATATAAGATAATATAAATAAATTCAAGTGTTTTCTGAAGTGATATGGGACTTGTCTTCTCTAGCTTGAACGACATGCAGGTTTTTTGTAACCCTNCCCTTCTATCTGGCTTTGCATCTGCTTCCCAGCTCTGCCTGCTATTTTGTACTCTCACCATCTTAGATACATTTTGCTGAAATACCAATTAAACAAGGTTCTCAAAGACATTTGTTGCCTAAATCAATGGAAGTTAATCTCTTAAGTAGTTGTAAGTCTGGTCCATGTTACCTGCATTCCTTTTGCTTCACATCCATGTTTTTCACATAGAAAGCATGATGAATGTGAAGAGATCAAATGGCCCAGATTCAATCAATTTTCATTGTGATGTCTTCACATCCCAGAGAATTCAAGGTGTCTGTTTAATACCTATCTTGTTATGATCTTGAATGCTTACAGCATAAAGTCAGTTCTAAAAAAATATTTTCATCAATCTGCTTGCTAATAAGGCTTGCAGTTGCTGTATCTATAAAATCAATATCTAATGAGGTTGCACAATGGGAGATTAGCTGTGGTACAGCTTTAACTGCATAACAAAATATAAATATATTATTATCTGGTATAATAAAGTAATATCTTGTTTAACCTGTTAGTAATCATGTAGGTATATGGAACTTATGTAGGCATTATTGAAATCAAATGGGTAGTGTACTACAACCTAAACTGGCAATGCTAGTAAATCATCTGATTACTCTTTGCCTTGTTTTGCCCTTCCCAGCTTTTGGGCAAAGGGCTCCCTCTTCCTGTGTGTTTGAGTGTTGGGATTAAACTGGAGGCCTTGAGCTTTATATGAGTATTAATACTGTGTATATCTTCCAATGGGCATATAAGAGAAAAATATTTAAATACAAGAAAAAAGAGCATATTAGGCAAACTCAGCAATGTTAGATAAATCAGTGGTGAAGTCCTTGTGCATGCATTCACTGCTGCTTTTCCACCTGGAAAATAATATAGCAGAATTGGAGCAGGTTTGTGGATGTCAAAGAAAATGAAAAATGAGTCAATGAAAACAGCCAGAGAGGAGTTTTAGATTAGGATTGATTACTTGGAAAAAAACCCAATAACAAGCCTGAAAAAATACATATAAAATGACAAATGACACAGTGAAAGAAAAGTCAGACCGTCTTTTCTTCTGCTTTTGCTATGCAAAAAAAAGGTGCAAGACAGATGAAAAGCAGGAAATTTCAGCATGACATAAGCAAATACGTCTCCATACAATATGTAGCTGTAGTGGGGAACTATTACCACAGGAAATTAAGGCCAAAGCCTCTCTTGAGGCAATCAGTACAGGTATATAGGTATCAAGGGTATGATGATAGCATTTTGGGAAAGGAAATTAATCCTCTTCTATCAGGACATAAGATACTAGAGTGGTATCTAATAAGATTTCCACATTGCTTCTGCTGTGTATTTCTCATACTTCCTTGTGCAGTATCCTATATTTCAAGGTGTGACAGAAAGCCAATCTTCTGCCATAAATGTGCTTTATTATTCTATCATTTGGGATTTATTGTTCATGCAAATGCCTCTCGTTCCAGAAGTGCGGTACAGCCAGCTGCATTTCATGGCAGGGCTGATTCACTAGCTCTTCAGTGAAAAAGTGCGCTGCTGTTTTTAACCTTCGTGCTCCAAAACTGAAGCTGTTTTGCAACATGTGACAATCCTGGTCAAAACTCCTATCAGCTAACTGTATTGAAGTTTTATGCCTAGGGCTGTGCACAAATGTGAATTCAGGAATTTTTCTGAACATCCAAAAAAAAAACCCCCAAATTCCTGTGTTTAAATATTTTCCCTTGTGTTCATTCTTGTATTTATACATTTGCCAGAAGATGGTAGCTTGCTTTATGTGTACTACACCCTGAAAGTATCAAGGAAGAGATTGCACAAGATGTTCCATTAATGGCATTTTAGTTTCTGGAAGTAGGAAAACATTCATTAACACAGGGACACAAATGAATACGCCCCCTATGCCATGTAAGTGTCATAATCTTCAGTCCAAGACTCAGGTCTGATTTAAATTTTGTGCCATTTAGCTATTTAGTACTTAAGTGCATTATATAAAATTATACTTATTTGAATATTAAGTATATTTTACAAAGTATTACATTAAGATCTCTTGCAGAAGAGCTCTGTGGTTTTTTCTGTTTTTACTCTGCTACCTGTGAGCTGCTGTTTTACTGTCTTTGTCTGGTTCCTGAATACACAATTTGAAGTTTATATAAATAAAGAAACTAAGTTCTCAGGAACTTTTTTCCCCAATTTCTCTGCAACACTAGGTTTTGTAGAAAGAAATTCTTTAGGAACTGAATTTGTTGCATGCAAACAGAATGGAGAAAAATTGCTATCCTTGGCAACACAGTAGCATCTACACCTGGTATAACAGAAACGTTTGTTTCTAGCAAACAGTACAGGCTTCCTAGATCACCACATAAATGTGATTTAGAATTAAAAATTATTACATTAACATGTATTTGTTTCCTGTTAACTTCCTGGGGGTAACCTTGTATTGTCCTCCTGCCCTTCAAGGTACTTATTCCTCATACTGCAAAACCTGAAATGTCTGCTGCAGGAGAAAACATCTTCATCAAGTTACCCAGTTTACCAATGAGTATTGGTGGTATATTGTGCAGTTCTGTCACAACTGCTTCTGGTAGCTGAGGCTTCCTATAAATTCAGTTATAGCAGAAATACCAGGGTCTGTTTTATTTCTGAAGATTAATGGCCAAGAAGAATGCTTAATGGCTGTGTAGTTTTCCATCTGGCAGTCAATGGCAATGCAAAAAGAGCACACACAATGGCATCAGGTGTGTGGAGTGGCAATATATAAGCAATAACCTAGCAATAACAACATATTGGATGGGTTTTTATTTGTAAGACTTCTGCCAGTGCAAGGTCAGAAACAAAGTGACAAGAAGAAGCCTATAGTATAGATGATATGATGTTAAGAAATCTGATAAAGTGGAATGCAATTTGACATGTGATATATATTATGTAACCACTTGTTCTCCTGTGGGTTCTCTTGCTGTGAGTGGAACATTAGGTAAAATAAGGACCCCGAGAGCTTAGCAAACCACAACTGTATATTAACAATTTAAGATGTCAGTGAAGAATACTGTCTCCCAGAGTAAGAAAAAACTCCTGTCAAATATGAAAAGTAAAAGGTTATTTTGAAATAGATGAAGTCAAAGGGCAGAAATTCAGGCATTAACAAGATGTCTGTTGTTCGCTTTTGTTTTCCTTTCTTTTCCAAGTGGTCCTAACATGATTTTTTTAAAGATACATGACAAGGAAACTTGCTGAAATCAGAAAAATATAAGAATTTTGAAAAAACCTTGTGTGGAAAAAGAAGGTTGTACAGAATACTGAATTCTTAGGACAGACCCATTGTAAAGAAACGTACATATTATTCAACATTTGCTGACAATTAGAAACAGGCAGGTAAAGTCAAAATTCTTCATCTGGAAAAACAGAGCAACAGCTCTTTTTGCCTTGGAGTGCACATGATGTTTTCTCTTTTCAGCTGCGGGTAAAGATCATACTCAGTGTTGCTTAAAAAATTCACATCTAGTTGAGTGCATATCTAGCACTTATGCTCCTGAAGTAAGGGCTCTATGATCTGGAAACAAGTTGGTGATCTCATCCTTCTAATAATAAACTTCAGATAATAAATTATGCATCATTTCCCTCTGATTATGAATTTGAAAGCATTTGCTTCTATGTTGTATTTATGTTTATTATGTTACATTCCGCTGAGTACTTTGCAAGCAATATATAAAGTCAACTATTAATTATTAGGATTGCAATTAGAGTAATCATAATGAAACTAAATATCACGGAGAATGTAATGCGTACCAAAAAAAAAAAAAAAAGGGAGTGAGTATAGATCTAAGTTCTTATAGAGGTGGATGTTCCTAAGCTGTATGAAAATGTGCTGTCTAAACCCCGACTTATTTTTGGTGACTGGCTGCTACTTTCAATGCATCTTGCAAATCAAGGAAGTGTATAAATCAGTATGAGAGAGGTTATGTTGTTAAAACATAAGCAGAACACAACATGTTTGTTCTATCCCAATATTTTGCTCTTCTAATCTCTCCTGCTCCCATCTCGTCTCATAAACGTGCAAGTGGCAATGTCTGAAATCTGTTCAGGATCAAAGGCTTTGATTTGCTGCATCCATAATGTTCAGGCTTTTTCTCAGTCTCTGCTTTCCTGTGCTACTAAAATAAATTTTTATTCTGTATTTTGGAAGATGGGAAGATCATACTCTTTCAGAAGATAACTGGAAACAGGCACATTTTAATTTCACAAATGCCCAAACTTTAGTTGCCTTAAAGCACACTGCTTTCAGATA